>OY720457.1:22859700-22919700 GCA_963082715.1 Harpalus rubripes
GCAGTAATTTTTAACTCGTAAAATATTGTCATACGTAATATAACAAGTGATATGATTATTACCGATGATATTTCTCGAGTGAAACCGAGTTGCAGATTTCACGAGTTCGAAGGACGAGTGAAATGTGCTGCTTTGGTTTCACGAGCAATATCTTCGATTAATAATCATATTACGAGCTTATATTTAATGAGAGAATATATTGAATTTTTGTGACACATTGTGTGTGCTGCTAACCTAGCTTTTAATATATTGTGTTACAACATGGTTAATTTGACAAGTGCCTTATTATTTTCATAAATAAAATAAATAAATATATCATCACGGCATATTACCCATTGCTGGGTGTGCCAATCTGCTTGTACGCAGATATCGGTAATGATGATGACATATTCGTACCGTGCGGGCGTTTACCAGGCGTCACCTCACTTATTTTCATCGTTGTTGATATTAACCCAACAATTATCGCACATATTTATATTTCAAATTAACTGTCAAAGTCAAATAAAGAAAACAAATCCCTTAGTAACGAATATAAATAAGGTGATAATTTCTTTGTTTTTTCTCATCGCTGTGATAGACATGTAACTAGGGAGATTCTGAATGCTGATTTGCGGAAAACATGTCACGTGACTCATGAATTACATTCTCTCTGAAACACCGATATGGTAAAAATGTATTTTTCCTTTTAGACTTTTGTTTCTCGTAGCACGCTGCAATCTTTAAACAAATTTGCCCCTTCTATAATTTTCTTTTTTCAAAAAGTTTTAAGTATCATTTTCAATAATGATAAATTGAATGTCAATGAGTCCCATTTCTCTTTAAAATTGAGATTGTGAGGTCTTTAAAGCCTAAGAGTAAAAAGTTCTCATTATTTCTACTATTCTTCAACCAAGGGGTGATGTGAAGAATTAAAAAAAAAATACAAAATAATTGTCTTACAGAATGTACCTTAGTAAATACTCATATACTGAGTATCATAATATTATCACTAACCGATTTCAAATTAAACTATAAAGAATATGTATGTGGTTTAAGTATTGACATTTTTGTTCTGTTGCAGAATTGGCCCGAATATCTTTCTTACCACATACATGAAGGCGAGAAAGGAAAATATAATTTCATATTTACTTCTCGTTGATACAACAGTTTAAACTTCTCCAATATTTCTATTTGACATGAAGCAATTTGTCGCTATTACATATTTACTACTTGGTATCAGGTGCAATTTATTATTTGCCTCATTTAAAATATGAGATAATAATCCTGGCTTTATGTGGCAATGAATCAAGGAGAAAGCTAATTAAACAAGATATTTTACAACTGGCGGGTAATGGTACCTACCTAACAGTTTTCTCATCTAGGTTTTATGGACATTAACGCGATGTGCAGTGGACCACCGCTATTAGCTCACTACTAGCCATTTCATGTTCTCGTATTTTATGAATACTTGCTTATGACAAGACGAGGGTAATTTATTACAACCACACAGAAAGCATCATTATCATCGTTTACTTACATGTAAATGTGATTGCAATCAAAACAGGAAGATCATTTCATTCATTCTAGACAGACGTTTTGCAAAAACTTAATCCCACCTACCTCATCCGTAGCAACAGAGCAGATACTAGTCGGAGTCCATCATCCAAAAAAAGGAACAGAATAAATGACATATTTGGATATTTTTACTACTGCTTATCATTTAAACATGAATTTTATATATCATACATAGCAAAAAGAAAAAGTGATTCTCTGGCTTATAATAATACACTTTTTAAATGAATTGCATGCAATATGTTATTCTACACCGACATCTGACACAATTTGAAATTAACCGCGGAAAATTCACCGCGCAATGAGGTCAAGCACGATTTTTATTTTTAACTTTAATCGTATGTAACCTGTTAAAGTCTGTATATTTTCAGTGTTATCAGTTTTTTTTAAAAACGAGTCGATTTGGACAGGAATCTATTTAAAACGTTGAAAAAGCTAACTGAAACATAATACCTCTAAACACAATAAATATAATAGTTTTGTCTGAAAAAAAATTATATAAATGATTACCTGATTTTTATTTTGGAAATAATCATCCGAATACCATTCGTGGTTAAATTTTATCCTGGAAAAAATTTCCGATTGCTTTACTCAAGCCTGTTGCCAATTTATTTCGTGACATTAATCAAAAATCACTCGTTCACAACTCGTGATTTTTTTGTTAATGCCACTCAATAAATTGCTAGGCAAACCTGCTTTCGTAACATTCTGAAAAAATTTCCGGCAAAAATTTACTACTTATGATATCACATATGAAAAATTTGCAATTAAAAATGACATTGTTCAAAAAGCAGCATTTTGATTTTTACACTAGGTTCTAAATGTCAAAGTGACATTTAAAGATCACCTGAAATTTAAGAAAGTAAACATGTCGGTGAAACGTTATTAACTTACCAAAATAAAGATAATAGTTATTTATTATATGAGTGTGGAATGTATAATATTAGTCACGAAAGAAAAAGTTTATCTAATTTTCTTTAGTGACTAATATACGTTCCACACGAGTGTAATACAGCGTTTTATTCAACACTTTTCTTAAAAACGTCTTATATCATTTTTATGTTTTCATTCACCGTTTGTCACTGACAAGTCAGTTGATGTAGTATTTTAAATTACAAAGTAGCCATTGAATAGTTTTCTTCTCGGTTTTCTTATATTGTTATTGAAAAAAATTTGCTGTAATAATTATTGTCTGTCATTGGGAATTATTTGAATGGAAAGTACATTAAAATGGGTGAAAATAAGGACCTTACTTTAAAACGTATTCACTTAGAAGCACAAGCAGTATCTTTGAAATTAATTCCAAAGCAAGTAACCACTAACTCGTTTCTCGTTTTCGTTTCATCAGCCGTACTTGACAGCTGTCATTGTGTAAACGTACGTAACCTATTTAGCATAAATGTTAATATTAATTTAAATAAATAAGTTTCATAATGTTAAATTATTTCAAAAATAAAATAATTTTGTAAAATTGCTTTTTATTTATATTTAGAAAAACAAAAAAAATTAGTAATAATTTCTCCGTGACTTCTAAAATATTCTCTCACGGAGTGACTAATGTTGTACATAAGTTACTTCAAATAATGATTATAACAAGTACCTATATTAAGAGTCGGTGAACTTTCCGCGGTGAATTATGTGCGCTAAATTTTCGCAACAGTGAATTTTCCGCGATGCAGTATGAAAAACTTGATAAAAATTGGATTTGGTTGTCTTCAAAGGACTAAAAATGCACAGATAAAATTTCTGTAAAATACAAGATAGTCAGAATGTCTCTGGTTCTATTTTTAATTTCAAGAAAGTAATTTTAAAAATACATAAAAATATTTTTATAGAAGTTGTTTAGAATATCAATTTAAGCTCAACTTAAAAAATCCGCAGATTGTGAATTATTTAATTTTGATTGAATTTGATAAACTTAACTCTTTGATACACAGTTATTAATTTCAAATTTGTATATTTGACAGATGCACTATCAAAAAACAAATCATTACAAATCTATAATGGTAAAGTTTTAAGAAGAAAATACTTATGAATTTATAAAATAATCAATAAAACAATTTTTATATACTTGTAACTGAGAAGAAATAAATGTCACTATCATAAATTTGAATTAATGTAACGGTAAGATTTTGAAGAAAAAAATACAAACAATAACTATATCATATGCAAAGAAATTTATATTTTCCAGTATTGAAAATATGTAATGAAGAAAGGGAACCCAAGTGTGACGTGGAAGATCAAGGAAAGGGAAGATTTTCTATAAAAAAAACCAAAAAAATTCTTAATCGCACTGTTCTTTAATAAATAAGTGACCGGTTTCGGCTACTGAGTAGCCATCCTCAGACAACCGGAGAACAATGCTGCAAGAGAGACAAAATATAATGTTTTAATACAAGTTAAAATACATTTTCAGGCGATATTACTTACAATCTACAGGAAACACATTACTGCGGAGTAGTGAAATAATAAAAATTGGAACATTAATAGTATAAAAATGAAATGATGAAAAGGAAAAAATTTTATTTAGCATGTGCTTAAGTCAAAATGTCTACTGAACTAAAGGAAAGGACTTGCAACAATTTGAAACAATCCTTAATCCTGTGGTGACCAGTGTGGAAGGTGTGCGTTACAGCAATATGTCCAGAAGGGTTGAATGTTTCAAATTGGTTTGGTCGTTGAGGCATTCTGATGCGGGGTTTTTTATACACTTTTTTATTTCCAGTGTTTCAAGGAAATCTAGTGTCTTCCCGTGTCTACAATTATGTAGAATTTTAAAATTGTTGTTTGCATCAAAATTGTGGCCACTGTCAACAATATGATTTGCAAAACTTGAATTCCCGCTCTTGTAGATGATTGCGCGCTGATGTTCTTTAAACCTTGTGGAGAATTTCCGACCCGTTTGACCTACATAGCACGCATTACAAGTTCCGCATTCTAATTTGTAAACTCCAGAATTATCTGTTGGAGTGCGATTGTCAATTTTTTGAAAACTAATGTTTTTAGCGAAGCTAATGGCCTAAAGGCGACATCTATGTTGTGACTGTATAATAAGCGTTTTATTTTGTAATTTATATTTCCAATGAATGGTAAGCTGTACCTATATGGGGTGGTGTTCTTTTCTATGTGAAGTGTATTATTGTATGCCTCTTGTGTTCTGAGTTTATTTTTCTTTCTGCTTATTAACTTGTCAATCATGGTGGGGGGGGGGGGGAATTAATTCGCTGTTGCAATTTGTTTTAAAATCCTAACCTCTTTGTTAATTTCATCTTCTGTCAGACCGTAAGTAAACATTCTGTGTATATGAGAATTGAAAACTGCAATTTTGTGTTGTTTGCAGTGGTTTGAGCTGTTGTTGATGGAGTCAATAGTCTGTGATGGTTTTCTGTATATTTTGTAAGCTATTGTGTTGTTTGCTTTTACTATTTGTAGGTCCAGGAACGCGAGTGTATTATCGATTTCTGTCTCGATCGTGAATTTGATGTTGTTATGTATGCTGTTAAGTTTGCAATGGAACTCATTGAGTAGAGCTATGGAACCTGTCCAGATACAAATGATGTCGTCCACGTAGCGGGCCCAGAAAGCAATGTAGGTGGAGTATTCTGTTATTTCATTAAAAATTCAGTTTTCAAAATTTTTCATGAAAATCTCAGCCATTGTACCTGATAGGGGGCTTCCCATGGCTAGTCCTTCTTTTTGTCTGTACGTAATATTGTTGAAAGTGAAAAAGTTCTGTTGAAGACAGCAGTGGAGTAGACTCAAGAAGCTCTCGCAGACATCATCACTCCATTGTGATTCAAAGAGCATATCTTTCACTAAATTTTCTGTTTCTTGGACAGGAACATTGGTAAAAAGGTTGCAAACATCAAAGGAGACTAGTATGCCTGTTTCGTTGTTGTTTATTTTTACAGGTTCAAGTTTTTTGATCAGTTCCGTGGAGTTTTTCAGGGAGTGGGGCGAGTTGACCTCGAAATTAGTTTTTAAGAAGTTGTTCAAGCTTTTGGCGAGGTTGTAGCAAGGTGAGTCGACGAATGAGACTACGGGTCGTATTGGAGTTCCTTGTTTATGGAGTTTTGGTAGGCCGTATAGAATAGGGGTTTGTGAATTCATTGGTATGTGGCTTTTAATGTTGAAAGATGTTATGAATTCATTGTGTGTTTTAAGTTCTTTTTTTAATTTAGTAATAAAAGAATTTGTTGGATTATTTTTAAGGTTGGTGAAAGTATCACAGCTAATGAAATCTTCTACTTTTGAGATATAGTCGTTTTTATGTAAAATTGTTATGCAGTTTCCTTTGTCAGATTTAGTTAAAATTAAGTCATTCTGTTTTATCTTTTGTTTTAGGGATTTTAGTGTTTTGAGATTATTCATTTCTGTGACCGTCTTTTCTTTGTTGACTAGATTATGTCTACTAACACACACTCCTTTCATGAAACAATACTAAATTTATCAAACGTTACATTTAACAAGAATGAAATGGAGCTTCTTAACAAAGGACTTAAATTCAATCCCATATTTACACCTCACACAAAAGACTTCGAGACGTTCGTCGCTGAAATTGACAATATCGTCAATAAAATAGATGATAGCAACACAACAAGCGATATTACTAACACCTTAATTAAATATAAACAACATAATCTAGTCAACAAAGAAAAGACGGTCACAGAAATGAATAATCTCAAAACACTAAAATCCCTAAAACAAAAGATAAAACAGAATGACTTAATTTTAACTAAATCTGACAAAGGAAACTGCATAACAATTTTACATAAAAACGACTATATCTCAAAAGTAGAAGATTTCATTAGCTGTGATACTTTCACCAACCTTAAAAATAATCCAACAAATTCTTTTATTACTAAATTAAAAAAAGAACTTAAAACACACAATGAATTCATAACATCTTTCAACATTAAAAGCCACATACCAATGAATTCACAAACCCCTATTCTATACGGCCTACCAAAACTCCATAAACAAGGAACTCCAATACGACCCGTAGTCTCATTCGTCGACTCACCTTGCTACAACCTCGCCAAAAGCTTGAACAACTTCTTAAAAACTAATTTCGAGGTCAACTCGCCCCACTCCCTGAAAAACTCCACGGAACTGATCAAAAAACTTGAACCTGTAAAAATAAACAACAACGAAACAGGCATACTAGTCTCCTTTGATGTTTGCAACCTTTTTACCAATGTTCCTGTCCAAGAAACAGAAAATTTAGTGAAAGATATGCTCTTTGAATCACAATGGAGTGATGATGTCTGCGAGAGCTTCTTGAGTCTACTCCACTGCTGTCTTCAACAGAACTTTTTCACTTTCAACAATATTACGTACAGACAAAAAGAAGGACTAACCATGGGAAGCCCCCTATCAGGTACAATGGCTGAGATTTTCATGAAAAATTTTGAAAACAGAATTTTTAATGAACTAACAGAATACTCCACCTACATTGCTTTCTGGGCCCGCTACGTGGACGACATCATTTGTATCTGGACAGGTTCCATAGCTCTACTCAATGAGTTCCATTGCAAACTCAACAGCATACATAACAACATCAAATTCACGATCGAGACAGAAATCGATAATACACTCGCGTTCCTGGACCTACAAATAGTAAAAGCAAACAACACAATAGCTTACAAAATATACAGAAAACCATCACAGACTATTGACTCCATCAACAACAGCTCAAACCACTGCAAACAACACAAAATTGCAGTTTTCAATTCTCATATACACAGAATGTTTACTTACGGTCTGACAGAAGATGAAATTAACAAAGAGGTTAGGATTTTAAAACAAATTGCAACAGCGAATTAATTCCCCCCCCCCCCCCCCACCATGATTGACAAGTTAATAAGCAGAAAGAAAAATAAACTCAGAACACAAGAGGCATACAATAATACATTTCACATAGAAAAGAACACCACCCCATATAGGTACAGCTTACCATTCATTGGAAATATAATTTACAAAATAAAACGCTTATTATACAGTCACAACATAGATGTCGCCTTTAGGCCATTAGCTTCGCTAAAAACATTAGTTTTCAAAAAAATTGACAATCGCACTCCAACAGATAATTCTGGAGTTTACAAATTAGAATGCGGAACTTGTAATGCGTGCTATGTAGGTCAAACGGGTCGGAAATTCTCCACAAGGTTTAAAGAACATCAGCGCGCCGTCATCTACAAGAGCGGAAATTCAAGTTTTGCAAATCATATTGTTGACAGTGGCCACAATTTTGATGCAAACAACAATTTTAAAATTCTACATAATTGTAGACACGGGAAGACACTAGATTTCCTTGAAACACTGGAAATAAAAAAGTGTATAAAAAACCCCGCATCAGAATGCCTCAACGACCAAACCAATTTGAAACATTCAACCCTTCTGGACATATTGCTGTAACGCACACCTTCCACACTGGTCACCACAGGATTAAGGATTGTTTCAAATTGTTGCAAGTCCTTTCCTTTAGTTCAGTAGACATTTTGACTTAAGCACATGCTAAATAAAATTTTTTCCTTTTCATCATTTCATTTTTATACTATTAATGTTCCAATTTTTATTATTTCACTACACCGCAGTAATGTGTTTCCTGTAGATTGTAAGTAATATCGCCTGAAAATGTATTTTAACTTGCATTAAAACATTATATTTTGTCTCTCTTGCAGCATTGTTCTCCGGTTGTCTGAGGATGGCTACTCAGTAGCCGAAACCGGTCACTTATTTATTAAAGAACAGTGCGATTAAGAATTTTTTTGGTTTTTTTTTTATAAAAAATCTTCCCTTTCCTTGAAAATATGTAAGTTTTTATTGAGATGAATAAAAATTACATGGCAGATAATAATGTGCTGACCGCACCAAATTATTTACCATTTGAAAGTATTTCATGAATTGCCATTAATGATGAATTATTTTGTAAAAGTTTTATTATTTATTTTATAAAAAATATGTTCTCTTTTGAATCTGAATTAGGTAAGCAGATACTCATGTTTTGTACCGTCTATTCGTTTATTTTATTGCGTTGCAAATTTTCGTTTTATAATGTCATTATTAGAAAATAAAATTTGGAAACATTTCAACAATAATGAATGATAATACTCTGCCTACGACTAAAACGTGACATCCTATTTTGAATGTATCGTCTAATATCTAATGTAAATTCACCGAATTGTTTTTGTAACATTAAGCTACGTTTCCAGCTCTTAACATAGTCACTGTTTTTGTTATTTGTCATAACCTTGAAAGTTTGTCATACGTATAATGGCCTGAGCGTTTCCAGCTACTGTTTTAGTCTTTAGTCTTTGTCTTTGTTATAGCGCATAAACACAAAGTTTGCATACTTCATACTTTCGTCATAGTCTTTGTCGCTGTTCTGTTGGAAAGAGATAAGTGATGTAAGCGCTATCTCTTTTTATGTTGCGCAGTAGTTCTACGCGTTGTATCTGTCATTATTTTGGTGGTTATGTTATTATTTTTGTGTTGAGAGAATATAAATATGGACAACAGAAAAAAATAATCATATTATTTATATTATAAGTACAAATAAAATTATATCATATCTTATGGATATACAGACAATATTGAAATTTAAAGTGGAATATTAGAAATAG
Source organism: Harpalus rubripes (assembly GCA_963082715.1). NCBI lineage: Eukaryota > Metazoa > Arthropoda > Insecta > Coleoptera > Carabidae > Harpalus > Harpalus rubripes. The sequence continues at coordinate 22,868,877 of OY720457.1, forward strand.
TGTGGCTCGTTCACCATATTAATTTCGTGCTTTATTTCAAATGTTATTTTGGAATTATACAAAATAATTACATTATTACTTAATTTGAGTAATGATTACTACTCATTAATATCATTAATAACTATATAATTTTTGAAGCATTGTAGAGAGTTTTATAAATGTGTTCCTTTTTTGAGTGAACAAACATTTATAAGTACAAAAACTTAAGACTGTGCTTATGTTAACAGCTGGAAATTGCCAATATCTTCTAACAAAAACATAAGACAAAAACAAAGACTAAAACAGTGACTATGTTATGAGCTGGAAACGTAGCTTTACTGTATCGAAATACACTTACAAATAAAATATCTGATTTTTAGTTTCATATTTTTTTTTTGTTCTCAAATAAGATATTTAATAATTCTAAATAAGAACACCGAGATCTTTGACAGAGAACTGCCAGTATCTAAAACTATAGCTAAACACCATGATTGATATAATGATTATGCTTATATATGTAGACAGAATAAATTTATAATAAAAAAAATTGTAAATTTTAGGTAATCCCACTTCTAAGGTTATAAACGGAATAAATTTAGAAGTCACAATACGATTACGAACAATATATTTTAGCTTTTCAATACAATATAATATAAAAGTCCTAAGATAGTTTATGCTTGTCAAAACTCACAAATCGAATACTTTCTTTGCTTCTTCGGCATTCCTCAGAGTTCCAACCTTGTTTCTAATTTTTATAAACATCACGAATGTCCTTCACTGCGAAAATTATTATTCGCTGACGATTTAAAAAATTTCTATAACGTCTCTTTTATTCAAGACTGTAATATCCTTCAAAACGACTTAGATAACCTATCTCAGTGGTGTAACAACAACAACTTACGACTTAATCTTAGTAAATGCACAGTTATGTCTTTTCCAGAAAATTGGCTCCACTAAGGTATGGGTATTCAATAAATAACTTTATTTTAGATCGCTCAGAGGTATTTATGTAGGAGTTTTATTTGACCATAAACACACATTTGTCAATCATATTCGCGATGTCTATAAATCTGCCCTGAGGATGGTAGGTTTTTTTATTAGAAGTACCAGAGACTTTCATAACATTTCAGCAATTTTTTCGCTTTACTATGCGTATGTAAGATCAAAGCTAGAGTACTGTAATGTTATTTGTAACCCTACTTACGAAATCCATCAGGACTCAGGACCTATTAGAATCTATACAGAAAAAAATTCTCAAATATATTTATTTTAAAATACATGGTACCTATCCAGAACGCTACTTTCCTTATACTCAACTATGCACCATGTTCAACTTTAGAAGCCTTTATGAACGCAGGGAAAACTATTCTATTCGCCACCTCTACAGTTTAATTAACAATCGTATTGGCGACCCTCTTTGCCTCTCTCTCATTAACTTCCATTCACGTACTATCTCTACCAGACTCCTTTCAACATTCTATCTTCCTTTCAGTCGCACTAACCTTTTAATGTCTTCACCTCTTTATCGAATGTGTCACTTATATAATACGAAATTTTCTCATATCGATATTTTTCTTTTAAATTACACGACTTTCTCGCGGTTACTGAAGAAAACCTAATCTTATTTTTAATGTATTTTGTGTTATTTTTATTTGTTTAAATTTTTGTCTTGTATATGTACCACACTATCCTCCCGTGGACTTGTTCTGTTAGGATAGTTTTTTTTCTTAAATAAATAAATAAATAAACAATGTACATAACTATTATATCTATAACAACTTCTTAACAACATAACAATTATTATAAACTTCTACAACTAGTTCCATTAATTGATGAAACTATTATCTGAAATATTGTAAAAAAAATAACAATGTCTCCAACATCTGTCTTTCCTCAAAGCTGTGTTCTCAATATATAATTAAATAATATTTTCTAATATCAATATCCCACATTTCTGGTATTTACAACACCCCATATTTCATAACAGCCACTGTCTGCTCCTCATATCAATACAATATTGACATCCCTACATAACGGCACTCGGGCGAAAGGCACGTGTACGGAAGCGATGGGAGTGCCAAGTGCCTTCCTATTGACTACCCAGTCCTCCAGAAGGAAACCCGACACCCGCGCTGCGCTAGGGATAGACACACAGTCTGAGCTAACCTGGAGTGAATCAACACTGACTTCCGGTAGAGGAGGGATTTCCGCCACGTGCTCTAGAGATTGTTTAATTATCAGCAAGATGGAGGAGAAATTATATAGAAATATGTCTATATATAAAAGGGAGCAAGGTAATGTGTTAATGCAAATAAACATCTAAAAAAACAACCTTTTAACTAGGTGAATGTTAATAAATGGCATCTTATTTAACGAGTTTATATAATATAGCCATTATATGCGAGACAAATAATATACTTTATCTACAACTATCAATTTTACAGATTATTAATGCATACGACTATATGATAAATATATATATATATATATATATATATATATATATATATATATATATATATATATATATATATATATATATATATATTGTGTGGTTGCATTACAGACTTTGACGTTTCAGCGGAAATTGCAATGATATGACAGATGCTAGATGTTCATGTCACATGTTGGCATGAGTAACTGATTTCTTTATTAATAAGTTTAATTAACAAGTATATTTTAAATTTATCAATCAATATTAACCTACAGAGGTTCGTAATAGTATCAATAATACAATGCCCATTTATTTAAGAAAAAGGTTTACCGTGGAATATGAATATTTCATATTCTACATGTGAAATATTAGTGGTAGTGATGCCGCGAGACGAGAAACGGCGAGAATCAATCCACTCTCGTCTCGTCTCGAAATTTTGAGACGAGATTACTCTGTATCTCGTCTCGTCATAATTTTTCTTGCCTTCTCTCGATCTCGACTCGAGAGTCTAGAATTTCTCGAATTTATAATTAGCAAAGAAACGAGTACCACTAATTAAAACTGATTATTTTACTGTCTGGTATTTAAATGGTTAGGTATAAAAAATACGCAATATCATGGGCTTATTAACCGTTGCTGGGCGTGTCAAACTGTTTTGTTCGCAGATATTGGTAATTATAATTATATATTCGTATAGTGCGGGCACTTGAAGCTGGTATGAAGACTACACTATTGGTATCACTTTAGTTTTTTTTTTCTAAAACCCATAATAACTTTAAAATGAATAAGTAAATATGAATGTAAATGAAGAGACAATTCATGAATATTTTGTTCTTTTATAGGTACCTACTTATATTTTAATTGGAAAATTTTAAAAAAAGTACCTTCGAGATCTCGACTTTCCACTCTCGTCTCGAGCAAATCTCGAGGGTATTACTCTCGTCTCGTCTCGAATTGTCGAGACGAGAATAAGGTGAAACTCGTCTCGAAAATTCGAGAAATTTGAGACGAGATCTCGAAAATGCGAGATCTTGCGGCATCACTAATTAGTGGTCTTTTTCATATTTTTTCTTCTTTCTTTCTTTTCTTATTTACTTTATTCTTTTTATCTTCCGTCACCTTTAGGTAAGGAAGGTATTGTCATTGGTCAAAAAATTCAGTGGTGAGTTTTTAATGAATAAGCACGTTTTAAGGTCCCTAGAATACGATTTTACTATTTTTACGATGTGTGTGTGTGTGTGTGTGTGTGTGTGTGTGTGTGTGTGTGTGGGTGGGTGCGTGTGCGTGTGCGGGTGCGGGTACGTGTGCGGGTGCGGGTGCGTGTGCGTGTGCGTGTGCGTGTGCGTGTGCGTGTGCGTGTGCGTGTGCGTGTGCGTGTGCGTGTGCGTGTGCGTGTGCGTGTGCGTGTGCGTGTGCGTGTGCGTGTGCGTGTGCGTGTGCGTGTGCGTGTGCGTGTGCGTGTGCGTGTGCGTGTGTGTGTATGTGTAACAAAATTTTCGTCTACGATAACTCTAATACTACAATTCCAAAAAATATAACTCTTTCGTATTCCTCTTCGTTGCATCCATATGAAGAGCTGTTAAATATTATTTTTTCACATAATGTTATTATAAATATAAAAGAACATTGTATTCTCTATACGATTTGACTGAATTTTATACTTCATATTAAATGGATACAGAGTTACAAAATTTTAAAGAAATTAAATTTAATAAATTAGCTACCTATGCTAGAAACAGCTACTGCTACTTAAAAAAATTCTGAATGTAAGATGTCAGTGTCAATTGACATATTCGTAGTATATTTGTGTTATAATTTTACACGAAACATAGGATCTTTTCGCTTAAAACTTTCTGTATGGAATTATATAAATTACATGCAACTGTCGAAAGGTAATGTACATACAAGAAATTTATAATCTTTTGCAAGGAACTTTCTGTATGGATTTTATAGAGAATACATAGGCATTTACAAAAATTCTACCGGTAGATACCGCATCTACCAAATGTGTTCGAAAACGACAGGTAAAAAGTTACCGCCGTGTTTAAAAATTGTACAATATCTACCAGATCCATCTACCGGATTCATGAAGAATCTAATCTCAAAAAAAGGTAGTGATGCAAAGCGAAGAGCACGCGTTAAAAGTGGAAATGTATTTAAAGTATGACTCTGCTTAGTTTGTTAACTACATCAAATTTCTAACCTGTTTCAAATTTTCAATTTTTTTATAGGTTATGGATCTACCCTGTTTACCACTTGTGTTCTTAAAATATCGATCCCGGTAGCTATAATCTGATAAACAGCTGTTCACCGGTAACAGTTCACAGGTAGAATTTTCGTAAATGCCTCATATAACTGACGGAAGGTAATGTGCTGGCCACATCAGATTTTTTTTACATAGAATTAGAATGCCGTGAAAGAAATATGTGAATATTTTATTTGTATCCACATTTATGATCAATTACAAGAACAAAACATTTACTTCTTCCGATCAGGGCACTCTAATTCTATGTAATAAAAATAAAATGCATTCATTTTTTCCATTTATGGCAGTCTAATTATAGCCATTTTTTAATCTAATTTTTATAAAACTTTACATTCATTTTTCTCAAAAAAAATCGTTACGTAAAGGTATAAAAATATTATATCACTGAATTCAGAATTAAATTCTCTCACGAACGAGCGAATAAAATATATATGTTCTTATTTAAAATAAAAAAGCTAGGTCCCATATTTTAAGAACTACTGGTCGAAAAAAAAATTTCGTTTCTTTTAATATCTCTTGTGAAATACAAATTATTTGCCCATTTAACTGTCTAGTTCTCCAGATAGCAATGGTGGCCCATTTAAAATGATTTGCTCTTAACAAACAAGTGAACTTAAATAAAAACTTAATTAATTTGTTGGTTTAATTAAATTGTATTCAAGAAAATAATGTCACCGGAATTAGGTAAAAGTAAGTTAAAATTGGATTACAACAGCGCTTCCCAAACTTTTAATATTGCGCACAGTTCTCTTATTTGAACATAGACTCTATACGCGTAATTTAAAGTAATCTATATTATTATATAGATGCTAAATGGTTTTTATCGCTGCAATCACTAAGGCAACCAATATTTACAAATATTTTTAAAGATAGATAGATAACATTTATTGGTTTCCAAGTTTACATACTTTACTTATACCAAAGAGCCTAGTGTTACAATACATATTTATAACAAGTAAAGATATTCAATTATATTAGTAACTACATACATTTATATAATACAATTTTTTTTAATATACATATATTTTAATTGTGATATTACAATCTTATTTAATTTCTAGATCTATATAATTTTGCCTTTATTTATTTTATCAGTTCAAACTTTTATTCTACATAAATTTACAATGCATATAATGGACACATTTTATTTTATAATACGTTATTCGTTCATACACAAACTTCGAAGTTTTAGTGAATTTATAACATAGAAGCAGATATTAGTAATTTTATTTTTATCCATGTTTGTGAAGAGTTCATAATAATTTTACTCAGTAATGATTGCTAAATTGAAACAAGTTAAATATTTTTGTCTAATTGGTGTACCTATATATCGGGCATATTACAAAGAAATGAAAAATACTTTCGATTTCGTTGGTATTACAAATTGTGCATATATTGTTTGCGTCCAGTTCATATCTAATGTATTTATATATTATTCCTGTTTTAGGAGCGAAGCGTAATTGACTATATTTCCTGAAATAAAATGGGAGTATCCATTGCGAGGTATGGCTCCATTTTTAGATTAATTTTAATCATTTTATAGTGGTTGTTGTAATTTGAGTTTTTACAGGCATCAAGGTCTTTGAGTTGCAGCGCCTGAATGAAACTGAAGATTATATTTGTAATTGTTGCCGTATTTATTGTTTGATTATCCTATACGTTGGAGAATCCTTGCTCATTTAGGAATACTTTTATCTGAGTCGTCCAATTATATTCACATTTATTACTAGACCATTCATACGCAATTGCGTATCGTAATGACTTCATTTCAATACGCAATTTTTTGTTTTAGACGGTTGGTACTAGATGACGTTTCTTTAACCCATTTTTATCTAATTTATTTTTAGTTAATTGACAATTCATTTTAATAATATAATGTCAAAATTATTATTATTTTTTTTTTATTTAGGGAAGATTATTTATATGAAAATGTACAAATGGTTACAAATATAATCACAAATTGAGTAAGTAAATGTTATTGTAGAAGGCGCAAAATATAAAAAATAGTATAAAGAACTCATTTTATAAAACTTTCTTTCGCACTTGTAAATTAGAAAACTCGCTAACGCTCGTTTTCTAAATTTTGACACGTGCGAAAAAAACATGTCTTATAAAATACGTTCTTTAATATACTATTTTTCTGTCCATGTATTAGATTTACCTTTTTGCAGTTTTTTTTATCACTTTAGATGGCAATATTTGCTTTTTTATTACTATTTTTTGCAGCTTCTAGGAATCTAGCTGAAGATGTAAATGACGTGCCTAAATAATCAAATTTATTGACAACCTCTATAGTTTGATCATTATATTTAAATGTATGGTTCGCTGGTTTACGACCTTTATGTATCAATAAAAAAAAATCTGATGTGGCCAGCACATTACCTTCCGCCAATTCTATGTATTTTGTACAAATTTCATACGGAAAGTTCCTTGCTAAATTAAATATTCTATTTCTTATACATTACCTTCCGGCAGTTGCATGTATTTTATGCAAATTTCATACAGAAAATTATTATTTTGTGACGTTTTCTATATACAGTGTAATGTATCTGCAGAAATAAAAGATTTATTATTATTATTTCTTGTACATTACCTTAAAGCAGTTGTATGTATTTTATACAAATTCCATACAGAGAGCAAAAGATCCTATATTTCCAGTAAAATTATAAGATAGACACACTATGTCAATTTCACTTGACACTGACATCTTTCAATCAGAATTTTCTTAATATAGTAGCTGTTTCCATAGCTATGGCTACTTTATGAAATTTAATTTGTTTACAATTTTTTAACTCTATATCCATTTAATATTAAACATAAAATGCAGTCAAATCGTATAGAGAATAAAATATTCTTTAATATTTATAATAACATCAAATGTGAAAAAATTATATTTAACATAGGTTTTCAAGGAAAACTGTTTAAATCTTCAAATGATGGTACTTCCGGTTAACCAATTGTAACCAAAATCTAATCAGCTCTTCTTATGGATGTAACGAAGAAGTATACGAAAAAATTATAATTTTTGTAACTGTAGTATTAGAGTTATCGCAGACGAAAATTTTGTCACACACACACACATACAGACATCATCGTAAAAATAGTAAATTCGTATTCTAGGGACTCTAAAACGTGCTTATTGATTAAAAACTCATCATCGAATTTTTTCACCACAGACAATACCTTCCTTACCTAAAGGTGACGGAAGGTAAAAATTAAAAAATATTTTTATAGTTTGAGACTGCATTTTTTACCTTCCGTCACCTTTAGGTAAGGAAGGTATTGTCTTTGGTCAAAAAATTCGATGATGAGTTTTAAATCAATAAGCACGTTTTAGGGTCTTTAGAATACGAATTTACTATTTTTACGATGATGTCTGTATGTGTGTGTGTCTGTATGTGTGTGTGTGTGTGTGTGTGTGTGTGTGTGTGTGTGTGTGTGTGTGTGTGTGTGTGTGAGTGTGTGTGTGTGTATGTGTGTATGTGTGTGTGTGTGTGCGTGCGTGCGTGCGTGCGTGCGTGCGTGCGTGCGTGCGTGCGTGCGTGCGTGCGTGCGTGTGTGTGTGTGTGGATGTGTGGATGTGTGTGTGTGTGTGTGTGTGTGTGTGTGTGTGTGTAACAAAATTTTCGTCTGCGATAACTCTAATACTACAGTTACAAAAATTATAATTTTTTCGTGTACTTCTTCGTTACATCCATATGAAGAGCTGATTAGATTTTGGTTACAATTGGTCAACCGGAAGTACCATCATTTTAAGATTTTAACAGTTTTTCTTGAAAAAACTATGTTAAATATATTTTTTTCACATTTGATGTTATTATAAATATTAAAGAATATTTTATTCTCTATACGATTTGACTGCATTTTATACTTAATATTAAATGGATATAGAGTTAAAAAATTATAAAGAAATTAAATTTCATAAAGTAGCCATAGCTATGGAAACAGCTACTATATTATGAAAATTCTGATAAAAAGATGTCAGTGTCAAGTGAAATTGACATAGTGTGTTTGTCTTATAATTTTTACTGGAAATATAGGATCTTTTGCTTTCTGTATGGAATTTGTATAAAATACATACAACTGCTTTAAGGTAATGTACACGAAATAATAATAATAATAAATCATTTATTTCTGCAGATACATTACACTGTATATAGAAAACGTCACAAAATAATAATTTTCTATATGAAATTTGCATAAAATACATGCAACTGCGGGAAGGTAATGTACAAGAAATAGAATATTTAATTTAGCAAGGAACTTTCCGTATGAAATTTGTACAAAATACATAGAACTGACGGAAGGTAATGTGCTGGCCACATCAGATTTTTTAAATATTCTTTTATACCCTGCTTATACAAACTTTTCAATTTTCTAAATGTTGGAATAATTATTTACTTCATATTTATGAAGATTTGCAAGTTTTATTTACAAGCCCTCTAAAAAATATTTATTTTTGTTCACCAACCTATCAACCCAACCCAACCTAACAATAAAAAATCTGATGTGGCCAGCACATTACCTTCCGTCAGTTATATGACGTAGGTATATTAAAATTCTACCGGTGAACTGTTACCAGTAAACAGCTTTTTATCAGGTTATAGCTACCGGAATCGATATTTTAAGAACGCAACTGGTAAACAGGGTAGATCCATAACCTATGAAAAAATTTGAAAATTTCAAAAACAGGTTAGAAATTTGACGTAGTTAACAAACTGAGCAGAGTCCTACATTGAACACATTTCCACTTTCACCGCCACTACCTTTTTTTGAGATTAGATTCTTCATGAATCCGGTAGATGGATCTGGTAGATATTGAACAATTTTCGAACATGGTAACTTTTTACCACTCATGCTTTCGAACACAGTCGGTAGATGCGGTATCTACCAGCAGAATTTTCGTAAATGCGTATGTATTTTCTATAAAATCCATACAGAAAGTTCCTCGCAAAAGATTCTAAATTTCTTGTATGTACATTACCTTTCGACAGTTGTATGTATTTTATACTAATTCCATACAGAAAATTTCGAGCAAAATGATCCTAACACAAATATACTACGAATATGTCAATTGCACTTGACACTGACATCTGACATCTTTCAATCAGAATTTTCTTAATGTAGTAGCTGTTTCTAGCATAGCTGGCTAATTTATGAAGTTTAATTTCTTTGTAATTTTATAACTCTATATCCATTTAATATGAAGTATACAATGCAGTCAAATCGAATAGAGATTACAATGTTCTTTAATATTTATAATAACATTAAATGTGACAAAATGATATTTAACATCGTTTTTTCAAGAAAAATGTTAAAATCTTCAAATGAGAGCACTTCCGGTTGACTAATTATAACCAAAATCTAATCAGCTCTTCATATGGATGCAACGAAGAGGAATACGAAAGAATTATAATTTTTAGAATTGTATTATTAAAGTTATCGTAGACGAAAATTTTGTTACACACACACACACACACACACACACACACACACACACACACACACACACACACACACACACACACACACACAAACACATACACACACACGCACGCACGCACGCACGCACGCACGCACGCACGCACGCACGCACACGCACACGCATACGCACGCACACACACACACACACACACATATCATCGTAAAAATAGTAAAATCGTATTCTAGGGACCTTAAACGTGCTTATTCATTAAAAACTCACCACCGAATATTTTGACCAAAGACAATACCTTCCTTACCTAAAGGTGACGGAAGGTAAAAAATATAATGAAATTAATCAATGTAAAACTACATTATACAATGGGCCCGTCTAACTTTTTTGAATTTTTTATATGTTATGAAGAATTTAAAAATAGAATTCCGTATTTTTCTTGAAATTATGCTTAATAACGCCATAAATAATTATTAAAGTTTTAGCGCGAAAGTTGTGACGTTAGTGTAATGGTAATGGTAATATATGTAAGTAAAATTAATAATTTTTGCTCGTTTTCATAATCAGATTAATTATTCGCTTTAATTAATGTGACTTTAAGACTTTATTTAATATAATATTGCAGGTTATTATACTCACCAAGTGTCATTATTATAATTAAAATAGTATTTAAACTATTTTCTATTTATAAGTAATACAACAATGACAGTATTGATTACAATAATCAAAGTATAGTTTATAATAAAAAGTAATCCAACATTTACTTTTCTATATACTAAATGATTACAACAATGACAAGTATTAAGATTACAATAATTAAAACATAAATTATAATTTTATTTATTTAATAAGTAAATTTTCTTTTGATCTTAATAAAAAATTATTCGGATATTTTAAATATGTACGTGTTAGAGTATGTTTAAAGCCAATCACGAATTTATGAGCAAAATATGCATGGTCCACTGTTCAGTGACATTTTCACAAGGTAACTGGACGACCGTAATGACGCTGACGTCACAACATGGCGATCGTTTTACGCTAAAAACTTTAATTACATTATTATAGGTATAAAAATACAAAATATATAGCAATTTTTATTTCGCTTTCATTTATTTATATTCAAAATTCATATGCGATATGTAATTTCTAAAAAGCCGATGACTTGGACGGGCCCATTGTTACCATACTTTTAACAAGACAAAAAATATGCTTTTTAAATTATAAATTACGGCTTCAAATTTGCGAAATCTTTGACAATATTTATAATAATGTAAAGTAAAAAGTTTTCATACTGTTATACATAAAATAGCACCTACAATTTAGTAAATTCGTGGTTATGTGTAAATACAATAATACTTTTTATTGCTTGCCACCAGTTTTATCGTTTGTATTTGTTGTTTTTTGAATGTGATAAAATTCTTGTAGGTGGGCACAAAAAATCGAGGTATTCAAAACTCTCGATTCGTTATCAAAATGAAACGTAAATTAACAATTTATTATATTCTAGTCTTGTCTACGTTATTTTAGTTATAATTTTAAAAATTTATCTTCCATTGGTATAAGTATATTACAATTTTTTTTCAAAGAAAACAGTAATTACAGTAGACTCGTGTTTACAATGCACGTCCATAGTAATAACTAATATCATAAAGCCTTTTTATTTCCTAAGGGTGTGGCCGTGTGGCTAATTTAAATATATCTTGAAAAATATTGTCACTGTTGAGTACTAGTGGTCACCAACCGTCAACTCATAAACATTCGGGTCACTTCAACATAGAAGTTGGGCTATTAGATATCACGGAATGGGGCACGAAAAATCTAGAATATTTTTTTTATACGGTTACAATTAATTCTGTATACACGTGTGAAATCATTCTATCTCAAAGATATTTGAATAGCATGAGAACAGTAACACCTCTCATCTTTCTTGCAGTACGTTAGATCTTAAACCTGCTCAAATTTCGTTAAAAACGAACTGAGTGCCGTTAAGGTTAAGCAACTTGTCAGCAAGTAAAAAACCCTGGATCAGGTTTGGGACGTTTTGCCCCATGAGAGAATATGAGTATGGTCCAGTTGCATCCCACGGGCCGTACACCGTTGACTATCCTATCCCGGTTTCAGTCTGTCCCGTACCAGCATCAACAAGTTCGTTATTTATCGCCACTAAATCAAGTAGTCCGGCGCGAGAACAAAACATCACACGACAACTTATTCCGTATTCCGGTTATCCTGATTTTTTTATCCCGAAACGGGACCTTAGGGCTGGAAACCTGTCCCTGGATATTCGTTGGGAATGTTGTCTCGGTGTCTGCAAATTTATTGGCTTTAATTTTATGTTTATCGTGTTTTTTATACGAGTTTTAATTGTCATGGCCCCCTACTTTGCGTTTTATGTCAATGAAGTTAAACATATGACGGTGCGTTTGATGTTAAGATGTTATTTATTGATTTATTAATATGTACATAAGAAGATTTTATTGCTTTTTTAATATTATGGAGTCATTGTTTTGGCATAATTTTATTTTATTATTATGCGTAAATTCGCAACGGCTACAACAATAAATATTACCTGTTACATTGATTTAATATTAGGGATGAATAATATTTTTTAGTAGGTACAGGTACTCAGGTAATAAATAAGACTAGCTTTAAGACTACAGGTCCAAAGTTCTCAAGTTTAATACGAGAATAATAAAAATATACCTACCATACTTACACAATAAGAGTTTCTTTGCTCTAATAATATTACAAAACTACTAATTATTTATTAAAAGCGCACCATGCGTTCTAAACTAATTAATTTCAATTAAAAATTTAGAACTACTTTATATATCTAAAACTATATTTTGAAAAACATACCAAATTTCAATTCTCAATAATTATTAATAGAAGCTGAAATCTAAGCCTTTTAATTTTAAATTGTTCTAAAGAAAATATAAGTAAATAAATCGAAAAAAAAAATGGCTTTTTAACTAATCACAAAGCCAATATATATATATATATATATATATATATATATATATATATATATATATATATATATTAATTAATTAATTTGAAAATTAGTATACGTAGAAATGTATAGTCCATAATCGAAAGTGCGTTTCATAATTATTGAGTGCCAAACACAACAAGCTATATTAATTATGAATCCGATGGTAATAACTTTTTTAAAACTGTAATATTTAAAGTATATTTCTAATATAAATGACCTATGGTCTAATTTGTTACTTTAATGGAGGACCCATATCCCAAAAGACTAAAAGTGTTCAAACATTTCTGTGTATTTCATTAAATATTTCTCTCATAAACGCATACTATTTTGAGAGATTTGACATTACTTATCCGAGTTATCCGCAAAGTAGAACTTTCAGGACTAGTAGTAGAAAAAAAATCTGTTTTTCAGACGGTTACCCATCATTATATTCATACATTTGTCAAAGGAAATATTGTCATATTTGGAACCTGCAGTTTGCAGAAAAAATATATACACTAGTGGTTATAGAAATAGCATCACCAAAATTAGTGAAAAAAATGCATGAATCTTACAACAAACAGTATTCATTTTGTAATGTTTTTATTTATTTGGGCGAAATCAAAGAATTATTATTATTTAAAATTGATGATTATTAAAACGATAAATAAATATTTCAAAGTTAATAACAATGACGATTACTAATATTAAACAAATATTAAATACTAATTTAAGACTACGAATATAATTAACTAAACACTAACACTATTTATTTATTTATTTAAACAATTAACACGGCTATTTATTTAGACGATATTACTGATTATTTATTTCACGCTATTTATTTATATCACTGTTTAACTGTCCGACGTACCGATCTTCACTCAACTGACGTAACAGCATCTATATATTCAACTGCCCGGGCAGAATTCACTCCTACCTCACTGTCTATTTATGTAACTAACTGTCTAACTATCTAATTGTCCTTCTGACGGACTTCCACAGCCTCAGTATCTCCGACTGTCCATATGCCACAATTCTTCAATACCACTGCCGAGTATCCACTTCTACTCGCCGTTACTGTCCCCATATACCTAGCTTCTCAATATTCCTCAAAACTACCGAGTATTCACTTGCACAACTATCCCAGTATACCAATAACGATACTACTGTGCCACTCAACTCACTGACTCCTTACTTCTATTTATATAACTGTGTCACTCAGTCACTGTGTAACTCTTGACTGAGTCCCTGCTTCTTACTATCTATGTAACTGTCCTTCTGACGGACTAACTATGTGCCTGTCTGTCTTCGCACACACGTACGTCGCTTATATAGTTGTTGTAATATTTTCTAGAAAACTTTCCACGTCATAACAATGTGCTGGTAATTACGCTTATTTCCCCTCTTCTTTACATAAATTCCCGTTTCTCGTTTATCGCGCGCTGCACTATGTTATCGATCATCTACCTAGGTTCCTCCTACCTACTAGAAATATTTAAAGAATAAGTTCACACGAAAATATTTAATGAACCCGTATTTCTCGTAAACGATTGTACATAGCGATCCAAAGCTTTATGATTTCCACTACAAATAATAAGCTGCCTCTGCACTGAATTTCTCTCATTTTAAGTGATGCAGTTTTAACCAACGACCACTAGTGCATATAATTAATCAAATAAATGTATAAACTACAGGTTGCGTTGTTTTTCGTACCATCTTATAATTCTTTACATAGGTACGTTTTATTCATAGTCAGTTTATTATGTATGCTACTGTTAAACTCGTAAAAAAGAGAAAAGAAAAAATATAATGTACTAAACAAGGTGATTAATTTTGTCACATTTACATGGCAATTGGAATAAAAATAGGATAATTTAAATAAAACATAGGAACTTGAATATTTTACTTTTTTATTAAATACGTATACACGAATATACCATGCTTCTATTAATAATATATGTATATATATATATATATATATATATATATATATATATATATATATATATATATATATATATATATATATATATATATATATATATTAACCACTCTACAGGATATGTAATCCCAATTACCGAGGGTATAAAAGCAATACACATCAAATAATAATATGAAACAGAGTAGACATACAAAAACTATATAATATCTGTCGAAACCACAGCTTTATCTGCAGCATAACAGTCTTTGCAGAGCCGTAGGTTCTCGTTTAAATACCTTACATAAATTATAATGAAAATAATGTAAAATTCTAAATGTCTATTTATTAAAAAAATACTATGGAATGTGTTATCCAAAAATAAGACCTGCCTTAAGCGAGATAATTGGCAATGTTTCTCATACTCGTGTCAGTTTTTTTTTATCAAATCATTACTGTTTTAAATGTCAAATTGTCGAACCGTTTAACGTGACGTCACATCAGTGAATTTGAAGAAATTTTCTAAAAAGAACGTTCTAATTTATCTTTCAAAATTGACACTAATGGAGGTTTATGATTGAGGTTAAATATGAGTGGATATAGTATATTAATATAATTTAAATTTTTTGTAGACATGGAGAAAACTAGATATTTTAGGTCTTACTGCCGAATTTTCAGTAATTAAGGTAGAAGACTGGAATAAATGAAGAAGCTGGCAAAAAACAGAAAGAAGTGGAAGGAATGGATTAACACGTTCACTGTCCAGAACTTTTGAGTCTCTGCGCAACATACGTCCGTTGAAAAATAATAAATGTATATATAAAATAGTATCAAATATCTTATTTACAACATTAAACTTATAATTTTTTATGCATTTCTTATCTCTTATCAGTATGTGCATATATGATACATGGACGTATATACCTGTTATATTTATATTCATGTCCATGTATCATATATGCACATACTGATAAGAGATAAGAAATGCATAAAAAATTATAAGTTTAATGTTTCAAGAAAAGATGATGGAAAAATTAAAAGAAAGCGATGCCATGAATGCTATAGAAATCTTCAAAAAGAAGAAGGAACAAAACAAGCAACAATGAAAGCGAAACAAGTTGATACCGAATGTATTACTTGTGGGAAAGCCTTCTGCATACCATGTTTTGAAAATTTTCACAAAAATAAAAAATAAATGATGTAATATTTATTGCAGAATACGATTTTATTTCAATTAAAGGAGTATATTTACTTGTATAATTAATATAAAACAATAAAAAATGTGTTATAATAATCAATTCGCCTTTATTTTCTTATCACAAAAACCGAAGTCCATGAATCATATTTCATTCAAAGCTACACACTAAATAATTTTTTGTACTCTTTTCACACGTCCAGTCAGTTCATAATACACAGACAGCAGACGTTCAGTTATAATACTACTATTTAGAAAAGTGCGCATTTGAATCACTTATGATACATAGGCGTGCAAGTATCTATGTCCAATGAATCATATGTGATTCACGGACAGTGAACGTGTTAAAACTTAACCTGAAGAAAATGAAATCCTACACTCGATTATGGGTATCAGGGATATGGAGAAGAAGAAGATTAAGAAAACAACTAGTGATGCACGACGAGGTGAGAGTACTCTCGCATCTCGTCTCGTCTCGTCGCAATATGCGAGACGAGAACGAGAGCGAGATTCCAGTTTAAAATTCGAGGCGAGAAATCTCGCGAGATTCTCACGAGAATCTCGCAATAAAAAGTATTTGTAACTTTATAGCTATGATTTATAAATTCAATGAAAAATGCACCGTAAAAGGAGTAGAGTCAACGCTAATTCATGCATAGAACACGTAAATGTGAAAATTATATGAATTTACAATATTTTTGAGTCTGTTTAGAGTCGATTAGTATCGGTCTCTGAGCGAGAAAATGCAAAAATAAAGACAAAATCGAGTTTTCTCTAATATTTCAGCCCCTAATTCACCCCAGTTAAAACCACGGTTAATAAAACTCTTGTCGCCCCTGAAAAGGATGTTATATTAAGCGTCAATGGGAGCCAACAGGGAGAGAAGCGGAGTGATTGGTTGCCAGCGGGTTACCAGTGTAGCGTTTTTTTATGACTTATGTCCGGTTGCAGAAACGTTCATCAACGGATTGTTCGGTTAGAGGTTTATCAAAACGAACAAATGTAATGTAATTTTTTGACAGCAATGATTTAAATGCCATAAGACCAAGGAAACTGATTTGAATTTATTCGTTTTGATGAACCGCTAACCGAATAATGCGTTGATAAACGTTTGTGTAACCGGGCATAAATTTTACTTAAATAATGGAATATATTTAATGAAAAAGTGTAGTAGGTACTTATAGTTACAAAATATAATTTTTTAATGTTTAATTCGTTTTACTGATGACAGAATGTGTTCTTATTGAAATAGTTTAGAGATCACAATTTGATAATAAATTGGATATTTTGGAGGCAAATTAAATTATTTACTAATTTATCACATTTTCTGGTGACCGTAAATGAATAAACATTATGTTCATATTGAAATAATTTGGTGACCAGAATTTAGTGTTTTGTCTCTTTACGACTGCAAATATATGAAAGACGGTGCTATTGTTGCGAACTTGTCTCCTGTAGTTAAATAGTTACGTAAATACGTAGTGCGCAAGCGCTTATTTTTATAGCGAGACTCTCGTGCGAGAACGAGATGAGACCCAAAAGAATGTGCGAGAACGAGAGCGAGATCGAGATTACAGACCCGAAAACGAGACGAGATCGATATTTTATATATCTCGTCTCGTCTCGCCACACGTGCATCACTAAACACAACGGTTATATATATATATATATATATATATATATATATATATATATATATATATATATATATATATATTCGTTTATAATTTAGTTTGAAAAATTAAATATTATTTATTATTTTCGTAGCGATTCTAAAACACCACAATAGAAAAATTACAAAACTAATAAATTATAGATATTTTATATAGTGAATATCGTTCAATATTATTGATTATTATGGTTTTTTGTTTGTTTAGCACTTAAAAATTAAATACATTTTACACATTTTATACAAAAAATATATCAGGATTTTAATAATTTATGTAACATGAGTAAAATGTATAGGTAGTCTTTTTTCAGGAATAGGGAAGTTTGACCGCACGAGTAGTAGCCGAGTGCATCAAATCCTGAATGAAATAAAACACTTTTTACTCTAATTGCATACAATAAAAGCGTGAAGAAAAATGTCCTAGCGCTTCATTTTTTCACCCGTTTGCCTTAAAAAATGTATTTTTTCACACTTTTATTGTATAACGAAAAACATCATTTATGAACATAGTGTACTATGTTAAAGGAATTTAAAAAAATTAAACAAGTAAATTATTGTTGGAGGTTAATAAACGTGTCAAATTATGACTTAAAACAATGCATTCAAATATTGCCGAACACAAAATATATTTCAATTTTATCAGTATGAAATGGTGCCATTTTCTCGAAAACCAATGCTGCCCAGCTGCCCCTAAACAATATTTATAAGAAATACACTATCGTCTGACACACCCTTCAAACAAGAATTTTCAATTCACGAATGTTACGTCATCATTCAAAGTTTGTCAAATGACACGGACAGATAAACAATCGTCTGACACGGGATTTATGAAGAAAGAAAATATTTTAAAGTTTCGAAATACAAAGTTGTCAGATTCGGTCTGGATGTGATTAAAAAATCTAAACCAGTATAGTGTTGAGTGTTCATGCTCTAAAAAGTGAAATTAATTTACATTCTCGCATGTCTGTTTGTTTCTATATTTCTAGGTCCATACGGAGTTTATATCATGATAAGCGTTGCACTTTCAGCTGGCAATAATTTATTATAGGTGGGTGACGTCGAATAAAACAATTATATTTTAATCACCTCCAATTATGCTCACAGCATTCTAACCGCAATTCTGAAATTTTTGATCTGTATACAATTCTCGCTCAATAAATCACAACAATACAGGAAATTTTTCGGTAGATTTTTCGTTCCAGATATATAACCTTGACAGGAACACTTTCATTGCTTTTCTGTAAAAAACAAATATCTTTCATCTTGGTGTAATTACACGTAAAGTTCAGCTTCTGCAACAAGAACAAGTGATAATCAATTAATAACATGTATCGTAGCAACCTTGTAGTAGCTGTTCGGTGGTTTAATAGCATCAGATAGCACACTCCTCAATGACGTCATACGTTTGATGTGTGCGACTAAGGTGGCCGTCATAAACTAACAAATGACTGTTGAGATTCCTGTGTGTGGCTCCGGCTCGTAGTGAGATATCTTGTCTTGGTAGGTACATTTATACGTTCCACTGTTTTGTTTGTTTCTAGATCTTGTTAACTATAATGTTGCGTAGTTTAGAGTAGGCTTGCGGAATAGAAATGTTCTGTGTATTGTTATGTATGCATGGTTATGACTATATTGCAGTGTCAGTTATTATGTTTAGCAAATAAAATGGAAAATAAGTTGTGCTGCAATTGAATTCTTTCAAACACATAGATAAAGAAAATGTCTTAATATTCTTACTATATGCAAATCAGGCTGATTCAATAACTTTCTAGTCGGTAAATAAGAGAGCAAAAAATTACATTAAACAAAAATCCGATGTTAGGTCCCTATGTTCACGCCTGACCGCCACCATGCTGTATGTAACATAAGTTTTCGGAAAATTTTTGAATGGACGATACTGTGGTTAAAGGAAAGTTTAATGAATCTGCTTATTACTACAACAATAACCACAGCTTAAGCTTTAACATTTATGTTTAATATAAAGCTAGTGGTCCATGATACCATGTTCTTCTATACGACGAAGTTTAGTTCTGACTTTCACTATGAGGCTTAGGCGGGTTTTAAAATTTATTTCGAAAAATCTTTTCTAGTAACTCCACGAAAGTTTCAATATAAAATTCAAAGGGAAGGCATTTTTTTTAGATAAAACAATGGTGTGTGGTGTAATTTCGAAAGCAGGCGTCTCTTGACTGCTTATTGGACGTGTTAGTGATTTATACACCAAATTTCCAGCCGAAATTATTTGATTTCATCAATTTATATCATGTAAACGAAAATATTCAGTTTTGATCTGACTAAAAGTTAAAAGTTTATGTTAATTGTTGTAGTAATTCTTCCTTCACCATAGTATCGTATCGTCTATTCAAAGATTTTCCGAAAACATATGTTATCTATATAACGCAGTCACTTTTATATGATAAATACTCTTTTATTTCATACTGTCCACTGTTTACTACTTTACGCTGCTAATTCGAGTCCGCGAAATTGCACATTACAGTACTGGGACCAAGAAGTGTTGCCTGGAAACATTTTCCTGACTATTAATATGGTATAAGAATATTCACCAATACTAAAAGATCACATCCCATTGGTAGTTACTGAGGTGGTGGAAACTTCTTGATCTTATCGAAATGAATTACAAAAGCTTTCATTGGAGTTAAAATGTCTAACGATGCAAGTTTTCACCGAGAATACAGGTATTTTAATGACTGCAATTTTTTTGACGTTTCGTTTGACAGTTATTCGCGCCATTTTCTTGCTATTTGCAGCGATAGAAAGAGACAGTCGTTCAATTGAAAAGGTCTATTACAAAATAACCTTTATTCTTTTTCGACAACTTGGTGGGAACAAGCTTCACCGTAGTCTCGCCACATTTTGTAAAAATTTCACTCGATAAATCACAAATTTTACCAAAGGAAATGCAGTTGTCATTTTCGACAATCAAGACAAACAAAACAAAAATACAAAAATGTCACAAATTCAAAGATGATGTGACCTAAGCTAAATTCACATATTTTGAATTACTTTAAATTTTTAAAACACGTAGACTGTATGAAATAAAATGTTGCACGTCATACGGCCGTGAAGTAGTATTACGGTATTCATTTCAAAATTCCTTAACTTCTCATTGGTACCGTAATCGTAATAACTCACTTCTCAGCCTTATAATGTAAATAACTATTATTTAGGTGTTAACAATTACCTAATCTATATCACAGTCGAGAGATTTCCCACATTTACTCTTTATTTATAGTCTGTAAACTTCACATATTTCTTGACACTTTTTGGATTATTTTTAATATACATTAATTGTTAACCTGCGTTCTTTGTATAATACATTTTTTTACTGGACACCATGACACCAAAAGCCAAAACACTTAGATATGAGGTATTTTTTGATTGATAAGTATTAGAATTAAAATTTGAGTTAATATGACCTCTCTATCAGTATGTCATTGTGCTAACAATGGTAAAGAAATTTAAATTAAAAAGAAAATAATAAAACATTAACATAGAAGAACTATTAACAGCAAGGTGCCTAAATATACACTACGAAAAAGGTTTGCAAAATGCTTTATATGCAATATTATGCTATATGGATGCGAAAAATGGACCTTGAAGAAGTAGTAGAATAAGTACTTGGAACGTTTCGAGACATGGTTGTGGCGACAGTTGGAGAAAAGTGAGTAGAGAGAGAATGTCAGGAATGAGGATGTGTTGAGATGGATTGGGGAACAGAGAAGAATTTTGAGAGAAAGAAAAAAGCTTATAGATCGCGAGCTAGTGCTACAAGAAAAATGTATCATGGTATTCTAAATACTGATCCTTGGTACTCACTTTAAATACCCTGGAGAAAAATTTGCTGTCTTCCCCGAAAAAAAGACGATCCACCCAGTTGTGGGTCATCGTGGGTCATGACCCAAATTTGTTTAAAAAATGATATTTTGGAATCTAGTTATTCTATAATGGACCTGCATTTTTTGTGTCTTTTAGAGTAAAAATTGTCCGTTCACTAAAGCCCGAATTTCTGATAGGTAAAATTCACAGCAATAAAAGATTTTAGCGCCCTTCGCAAGCATTGAAAATGGCTGGTATTTATTGTCAGCAACAATTTACACGTACATAATGTCATTTTATAAAGAATAATTTTTTTAAGCATTTTTGGGTCATAACCCACTCCTAGGTAGATCGTCTTTTTTTCCGGGGAAGACAGCAAATCGTTCGCCAGGGTATTTAAAGTGAGTACCAAGGTATTGGAATACCATGATAAATTTTTCACGTAGCACTAGCCCCCGGTCTATTAACTGGATTGGAAATTATATTTGAAAGAGGAATTGTATTTAGAAAATATAATCGAAGGGAAAATATACGGAAGAAAGACAAAAGGAAAAAAAAACTTTTGAATTTTAAATTTTAACATAACAGATATCAAGAAGGGAGGGAACTACGAGTGGCTGAGAAGAACAGCGCAGGGCAGACTAATGTGGAAGTAGCATTTCCGCTGAGAACTGTCCAAAGACAGAATTCACAAATGATGATGACACAAAGGAAATAACTACGAATATGAATCCAAAATTCCTGATATAGATAATAAATCTTTTTATTGTGTCACTTATCTTTATTTATTATATGCTATCTGTAACATAACATAACATCATAATCTAACAATCATTTGAATTTTTGAAATCTTCCAATTATCTGTATTCCGGTGTATATTGTCAGTGGCTTATGAACAACACGGTCTGGTATTCTACCGTACCATAAATCCGCGTTGGTCGGACACTAAGCACCGTCTCGAGTCTCGAGTCTTGCGGCTCGCGAACTGTGCGTAAATCAGACGTGGAGGCAATAAGCGCCGGCCACGCACGCGTTCTGCGTGACGCAACGCACGCGTGCAAACGAGAAAAATGCACGACCCAACACCATGATTTGTGGAATGGATGGGATACCTACTACATTGTTTGACTACAATAACAGGTGGTTTTTAGTACTAAATTGTGAAATATAATATTAATAATATTTTTAACACAAACTTTACAGATTGTTATTGAGAATAAGAAAATAAAAGTTCAGTATCATGTTAGTTATTTATCTGTCATTTAAAATTAAGTTGCGCAAGCTAGTTAGAACTTGGTTAATCAATTTTTAAATAATAGTATAAGTGAAAAGAGTGAATTAACCAGGGAGTATTTTTTATAATTTATAATTTGACAGCTTTTGACAATTTTAAAGTCAGTCAGAAATGAACTTGACAGTATTCGAGTCTTCCAGTAATTAATTTGACGGCTTTGGCAGTTTTTAAATCTGCAGATATTAAATGCACAATTTTTCTTCCAGAAATTAATTTGAAAGCATGGGGTCTCGTGGGCGTGTGCCTAAATGTCAGGTCGCTAATCTAGGGAACCGGGTTCGATCCCGACCGACACCAAATATTTCGAGTTTTAAATGACACAAAATTGACCCCTGTGTGCACTCTCCACGCCAGCAATGAGTGCCCGTGAGGTGACGCCTGGTAAGCGCCCGTACGGTGCAAATATTTTATCATTACCGATATCTGTGTACAAAGCAGATTGGCACACCCAGCAGTGGGTAATAAGCCGTGATGATATATTTATATATTTATTTTATTTATTTACAAAAAGAAGATTGGTTGGAAGCTTACAAGAAGTGGAAGGAAAGAATGGTATTATTGTATATCTTATTCTCAATAGCTCTAGCGTGGTCCCTGTATTTTGTCTTCAAACTCTGTGGTATATTTGTATTTCTTGCGTATATTTTTAGATTTTTACCGCTCGACACCGTAGATAAGTCCGTTACTCGGGCGTGATAACTTGACCAAATGTTCGTTTTATATTTTTTTCAAGAAATAATGAAACACTACTGCCTGTTTTATAAAAACTTTTATCCAGGATTATAAATTATAATCAAGGATTTTATATAATTATATATATATATATATATATATATATATATATATATATATATATATATATATATATATATATATACAGGGTGTTTCCTTTAAAACAACCAGCACTTTTTTGGGCGAACTAACAACTTTAGAGAAAAATGTTTTATACCAAAAATGATCCAAAATAAGGGGATAATGTATCAACAGCAACAAACCGAATATTTAACCAGTGGTTTTCAAATGGTAGAACAAAATTATATTTTTTTAAATGGCACCCTATATAATTTTTTAGCCCTTTAAATAGAATATTTTCTGATTTCAACGATATAAATATAGCATAGGGTTGTATAACAATTATTTCGAGAAATTCGATATTAAAAACTAGAAATAAACAAATAAATATATCATCACGGCTTATTACCCATTGCTGGGTATGTCAATCTGCTTTGTACACAGAATGATGAAATATTTGCACCGTGCGGGCGCTTACCAGGCGTCACCTCACGGGCACTCATTGCTGGCGTGGAGAGTGCACCACAGGAGTCAATTTTGTGCCATTGAAAATTAGAAATATACGGCGTCGGTCGGGATCGAACCCGGGTCCCCAGATTCGCGACCTGACACTCAGGCACGCGGCCACGGGACCCCATAGACTAGAAATAATGTAATAAAAATGGGTTTACTACTACCGTAACTAGGCAACAGACGTATCAATGTGTACTGCATAGCCTATTGTAATATTATAACATTATTTTTAATAACATTTTTCTCGAAATAATTGTTATATAATCCTATACCATATTTATATCGTTGAAATCAGAAAAAAATCTCTATCTAATGGGCTAAAAAATTATATAGGATACCATTTAAAAAAATATAATTTTGTTCTGCCGTTTGAGAACCACTGGTCGAATTTGCGGTTTGTTATTATGAATAAATTAGGCCCTTATTCTTGATCATTTCTTGTATATAATATTTTTTTCATTAGTTCGCTCAAAAAAGCGCTGGTTGTATTGAAGGAAACACCCTGTTTATATATATATATATATATACAGGGTGATTCATCGGTCTGTCCTCTCTCTATAACTCTTTTATTTTAAGTCAGATAGAAAAACTCTTCGAATATAATTTATATGATATATTATTGTCTATCTACGTACCATATGCATTTGTATACAGGGTGCTCCGTTTAAGCGCAACAATATGTAACTTTATATATCTTAATGGAACACCCTATATTTATTTATTTATTTTGATAGTAAATTAGATTCCCTTTAAAAAAGTATTGAGTAATAAGGGGTCTAAAATTATAAATTAAGAAGTTATTTACGTTCATAAAAAATAGAAGTTCAGAGTGGAAAAACCCATAATATAATACAAAATTTTGATCCTTTTTTATTCATACTTGTTTTAAACATTACACTAATTCCAAAGAAGCTATTCAAATTTAGTGACAGACTAAATAATGCAAAATTATAATAAATGCTCGAAAACTTGTCCTTCAATTTCAATAGATTTTTCTATAATAAATATTATATTAACCATCTCATCTTTACTAAAATTTGAATTATTCATTTTCACATCAACATCAACAATGATAAACTAAGAGTATTTGTACAATTTGTTTGTTTAAATTCGAAACAATTGATCAAATTATCCATAGCTTACTTTGTTAAAAATAACATGATAGAAACATATCATTCAACGAATAAAGGTAAATAACTTCTTAATTTATAATTTTAGACCCCTTATTACTTAATACTTTTTTAAAGGGAATCTAATTTACTATCAAAATTAATAAATAAATATAGGGTATTCTATTAAGAAATATAAAGTTACATATTGTTGCGCTTTAATGGAGCACCCTGTATATAAATGGATATGGTACGTAGATAGATAATAATGTATCATATAAATTATATTTGAAGAGTTTTTCTATCTGACTTAAAATAAAAGAGTTATAAAGAGAGGACAGACCGATGAATCACCCTGTATATATATATATATATATATATATATATATATATATATATATATATATATATATATATATATATATATATATAGTTGCAAAACCATGAAAAATACTAAATTCCACAAAAATTAGAACAAAAAGCAAAATTTATGATTTCGGTTGTATTTTTTTTTTTTTTGGAAAAAAGAAGGGTTAAATCTTATAAAATGAATGTACTTAACATTAAAATATTTTTGAAAATTTACTAGCGAAAATGTCACATTGTTCACAAATACAGACTAAAAAACTAATAATCATTTTATCGCGAAATGCATGCAACCAGCCGAGTAGAGAATAACATATCTATTTACATTACATTATACCTAAATTGAGTTTTGTGCATTAGGTTACCGTTACCCTATAATATTTTTGGAAATTTACAAACGAAGAAGTTATAATTTTCACAAGTACAGAGTTTAGAATAGACTCCGAAAGTGATGACGTCAAAATCGAGCGGGAATTACAAAAGTTGAAAGTAGGTTTCCGGTTTCTTAACTGCATTTTTAAAGAGTTGTGAACGAAACCGTACTAGCGCCAAATTTAAAGTAAATAGTACGAAAATTCTATATTTATCTCGTCAGTAGAGAGCGAGCTTGCATATGGTTTGAAATATGACCGCTAGAGCCTCCACAAAACATATGTCTTATATTATTTTATATTATATTTAATTTAGAGAATACCTCGGAGAATACTAGTAAATTAATATATATATATATATATATATATATATATATATATATATATATATATATATATATATATATATATATATATACAGAATCCCGTATTTTGAAATCCAAGATTAAATTTCGTTTATAAAATAAAATCAATATGTTTCACAAACTTGTTAACTTACTATTTACTCCAATTCTGGTATTCTTGTATTTTCGTAACTCTTCTGATGATGGTAAGAATTTTAATTATTTCAATTATTTGGTTCGTCATATTTCATTGACAGCCAACTGCATCTTCGTTTGATTTCTGGTGGCGTGACGAGTCGGTCACGAAATAATTACATTACTTCAGGGCTTCATACTGCAAGCGATTTTAAGTCTGTATTTCTGGACATATTAAAAAACTAAATATAACGAGGAAAATATATAAATATCTGGCAAAGTATCACCAAAGTAGAATAGATTTATTTTTGTTATATTTGTGTCCATGTTTGAAAACAAATAGAACCGTTTCGAGATAGCTCTGAAACGAACATTATGAAAATTTCATAAATATATGCAAAACAGTAATTATTATTATAAACGAATTACAAAGAAAAAATTGGCCTGAAAATTGGCGGTTTTGTAAGCGCATCTGTCATGACGCCAAATAGGACCTATCAAATTGGTTTACATTTTTACCTCTCGTTAAGAGAGGTATTGTATTCATGCTAAAAATCGCATATCCAGATTTTAATGAATAAGCACGTTTTAAGGTCCCTAGAATCTGATTATAACATTTTTACAATGATGTCCGTATGTGTGTGTGGATGTGTATCTCAAATACTATAAGATTTAAGACATTTTTAACTACGGATTCCTCAATCTAACAATAATGGGAAGAGTCGAGTCAGTTTTGGTAACAATTGGACCACCGGAAGTAGTAGTTACAAGAAAAAAATCATCTAAATATTATTTATCGAAAATTTATGTAAATACTTATATTAAAGAACGTTAAATTCTTTATTCGATAAATATAAATTCATTATTATATCTTCTATAGATTTAGAGATAAAGAAAGGCATATAAAATAATTTGATGTAAAAAATCTCAGATCAAACTACTACAAGGCAAGAAATTCAAATGTTTGTAATTGACACATAAATGTCACTGTCAAAAATATTTGTATGCCTCTGTCAAAAATATTTGTACATTATTATGAAGATTATGAAAATAAAAAAAGTCAACAACGCAAAAGAATATACGTAAAAAAGAATACAAAAGGAATTTGCGAAAAAATGACGAATATAAAGAAAAAGAAAAGGAAAGTAGAAAAAGAAAATTTCAGGATATTGAATATAAAGAAAATGTATGTATTGTACATAATTTATATTAAAATAATTATTTTGTAGTGAGACATGAATATAAGTATTTGTATTTAAAAATATTTTTCGTTTTATGCGTACAACAAGGTAAAATATCTGGCGAGAGGTTATGTGTTGGCCACATCAGATTTTTACTGAGTGCTTTCTGGCTTAAAAAATGTTACCAATATTTTTTAAGTTTGCTCAATCAAATCCTTCATCAAGATACATAGTTGAAGGGCAACAAGTTATAAATTCAGGATTAATTACTACTTGTGGCGTAACTCGACTTACGACGATACAGATTTTGAACTGCAGTTTGTTTTAATAACTGTTCTTCACTTGAATACTTCTGCACAATATTAAAAAGAGCCAAATAATAATAAAATAGTACTGACAATAATGTACTTGTTCATCACGTTAGAGTTTTGCTATATATTTAATTTCCTTTTCCATTTTGTGCAGTCGATCAACTTTTTCTTCTTTGCCAATATTTATGAAATGATAATTTTGAATATATGTTGTACTCTTCCGTACACGTACACTTTTTGATATACATACGTTCATTTTCTTAAAATCACTTATTTTCATAAAGCTTCAACTGAAATTGTAAAATCAAAACATGAGAACGTATTGCGATGTATATATTATTTGAGAAATCCTACTATCAGCCATTACCTACTTTAGTTCCCTAAAATTTGTATTATATTCTGCGGGTCCCAATTGCTTATAAAATTATGTACTGCGGCACTAATAATTCGTTTTAGGGAGAATAAAAGCCCCGGGTTATGGAAAATAAAAACATAATGGTAGTCAAACATTCTCTCCTACTCTTACTATGCAACATCAACATCTCCAAGAGCGGCGTTTGCGTTTCGCGCCGTGGCGGAGCACCAGAGAACTAATTTAATTGGACGCCATATATCATGCACACACCTAGCTGCTAGCTCTCCAGTCTGGAGAATATTGTGCAGGAGTTGTGTAAAAAGCCCCACAGTTCCAACGTAAAGCTCGCGTGAGCTACGCTCGTAAAAATTAATTGTGTGTAGGCACACAATAAAATAATTCATTACCAACCGGATTCCTACAAGAAATTTTACAAGCTACTTAAACAAATTGGCGCAGCGCTGGATGATTAGGAGCAACAACGCCGGATAAAAATGTTACCTGACAGATATTATTTATTGTTACCCACGAAAAATGAAAGTGAAAAACCAGACGGACATTCTGTCTTTTCTAATAAAATCATATTTCACTCGCCAAGAACAAGAAGTCCACATTTCTCTTTATTGATTTTAGTTGTCAATAATTGTATATTTTATCGCTATATCTTGGCTCAAGTCTCAAGTTAATTGAAAGATTATTAAGGCAGTGCTGGAAGTTACATTTTCATCACTCTAACCAACGTATGAAATTCTAAGAGAAAATAAGAGGTATCCAACACGCGGTCCGCGCAGTGGCGGTGCGTCAGATGAAGCAATTGAGGCTAGGCCTCACCTCATAAATTCAATGCATTTGTAAAATTTTATAATATTTTTTTATCAAAATGTATTGAAGTAGTATAAATCTCTAATAGGTATATAAACTGACAAACAATTATTGTTACTATAATATGTAAGAGCAAGTGAGACGGAAAGATTTACCCTCTCTACGTCCTACACTACTGCCGGTAAGCCAAGAGGTAACTTGGCCTCTCTCCTTCCAAGCATATAGCACGGCAAGCGCTACAGGAGAAAATACTTGATTCAAACAAATATATTTATATTATTTTCAATTAGTTTTTGTAAAAACGATTTAGTAATTACTATTTATTGTTACTGTAGTTATTTTTTTATGTTTTCATAAATTTAAAACTATTATTTATTTCTATTTTAATTGTATTGTTACTTGTCACTGCCTCTTAAACCGATGGGGGCTGAAATTTCAGGCCTCAAAATAAAAAGATGTTAGATTTTATTTAATTATTATTTTTCTAAAAAATAATTATTAATTTACTAGTATTCTCCGAGGTATTCTCTAAATTAAATATAATATAAAATAATATAAGACATATGTTTTGTGGAGGCTCTAGCGGTCATATTTCAAACCATATGCAAGCTCGCTCTCTACTGACGAGATAAATATAGAATATTCGTACTATTTACTTTAAATTTGGCGCTAGTACGGTTTCGTTCACAACTCTTTAAAAATGCAGTTAAGAAACCGGAAACCTACTTTCAACTTTTGTAATTCCCGCTCGATTTTGACGTCATCACTTTCGGAGTCTATTCTAAACTCTGTACTTGTGAAAATTATAACTTCTTCGTTTGTAAATTTCCAAAAATATTATAGGGTAACGGTAACCTAATGCACAAAACTCAATTTAGGTATAATGTAATGTAAATAGATATGTTATCTCTACTCGGCTGGTTGCATGCATTTCGCGATAAAATGATTATTAGTTTTTTAGTCTGTATTTGTGAACAATGTGACATTTTCGCTAGTAAATTTTCAAAAATATTTTAATGTTAAGTACATTCATTTTATAAGATTTAACCCTTCTTTTTTCCAAAAAAAAAAAAAATTCAACCGAAATCAGAAATTTTGCTTTTTGTTCTAATTTTTGTGGAATTTAGTATTTTTCATGGTTTTGCAACTATATATATGTATATATATATATATATATATATATATATATATATATATATATATATATATATATATATATATATATATATATAAATATATAATCTTCAAAATAAAATTCTTGAGGGGCGGATATTCCAGATTAGCCTAAAATTCCAATATGTTTTTAATGTATAATAAACCGAGTGATAACTATATGTTGTATTTTTTATTAGTAAACCCTGTTTTCAAATAAAACGTATATGTATTAGCAAGGCCGGCCCGAGCTATAGGCGCACTAAATAGTAGCAAAGGGCGCCAAACTTTAGGGGCGCCACTGACAGCGTCAGTTAAAGGGAAATATTTATAAATTATTTTAATTATGAGAGATGTTCAACTCATAACCGGAATTTTTATTTTATTATGAAAAACAGAAACAAATTTTACTCTTATTTCTCGACATAGTTCTCTTTTGTCGCGATACACTTTTGTTATCTTTCCGCTAGCTTCTTGATTCTTTTTTCATAGAAAGTTTTTAGTTGTGGATGCACTCACAAATGCACAGCTCACAGCTTTGATGAAAGCATTATTGCAATGAGTGCCCGTGAGGTAACGCCTGGTAAACGCCCGCACGGTACAAATATGTCATCATCATTACTGATATCTGTGTACAAAGCAGACTGGCACACCTAGCAATGGGTAATATGCCGTGATGATATATTTATTTATGTATTTTCTTTATTATTTGAATAAATTTTTTGCCTCATAGGTGTTCTTTAAGGCCCCAAAAAGGTAAAAATCAAATGGCGAAATATCTGGACAATAAAGCGGATATAGTAAAACTTCCTAATTTGAACTAAAGCGACGCAGACTCGAACTCGGTGAGATTTCTGTTCAGGGGACAGTTGTTTGGGAAGCCAGCGAGCACTAACTTTGTTGATCTGCAGTCTATAATGGACTATGGTTTCCACACTTCCAACACTTATTGCAAGAATATCAGCAATAGATCTTACTATTATTCGTCGATTTTCACGAATTAAACGGTGAACAACATTGGTTTATTTAACAGCGGTCAAGGTAGGCGGAATACGTGGCGTATCTGTTACACATCCTCTTCTCTGTTATGGTTTTTACATATTTTGGAACCAGTCTTAAATTTGACACTTAGATAAATAGGTTTCCCCGAACTGTGCTGAAAGTCTCACAAAATTTTAAAGGGTATTATCGTTTTACCTCTTCTCCAACTTTGATTATTCTTAGTACAATAGAACTAGATATATCCATTTTAAATATTCAACAATTTAATTAAAGAAACGAATAACTGCTCACCTGATTACAACAACATGTCAAATAACGATGACATTTTAATAAGAAAAAGATCAATAGCTTTAAGCAAGTGCACTTAGAGGTAAATAAAAATAAAAATTTCAATTATGAGTCGAATATCTCTCATAGATATATTATGTATATGCAGAGCTGTTGCATGTAGATATACAGGTTAATTCTATGCCTATATTGTTTGAACATTTACATACAAAAATAATGAGATTCTGGGAAAGAGAAGATTTGTTAATGAAATTGCGTCTATCTCAATCTCGAATGGCATGAATTCGTCAGAAAAAGCTCGTAAATTAATAATTTAAATAAGAAAATGTTTAATTTTATTTATTGTTTCCTTTTGATTTAATTTGTTTTTGAATTTTATAAGTAAAAAATCTGATGTGGCCAACACCAGACCTCCCGCTATTTAATTTTTATTAATTTAAATATATATATACTTACATATTTAGTTATTGCGGAAACTGTATTAAGATCCATTCCATATAACTTGGGTTCTATTTACTATTTTCTTTTTAGAACGTTACTGTTATTA
Organism: Harpalus rubripes; assembly: GCA_963082715.1. Lineage (NCBI taxonomy): Eukaryota > Metazoa > Arthropoda > Insecta > Coleoptera > Carabidae > Harpalus > Harpalus rubripes. The sequence goes on from OY720457.1 coordinate 22,901,168, forward strand.
ATTTGAAATGATTAGTTCTTTGACAGTGATATTTATCTGCCAATTACATAAATTGTAACCAAGGAGATTTGCTTGTTTAAAGCGCAGGCTCCGGGATTAAATTTATAGATAATTTTATAAATTTATCCATAAAATATATATTAAAAGTATTAATACAAATCTGTAGAAAATTTTATAATCTTTAATTTTTATAATAACATTAATCCCGAAAAAATAACATGTAAAGGTATTTTTGGAGGAAGAACTATTTTGAGCTTCTTGTAAAGTGCCATTACCGGTTATCCGATTTACACCAAAATCTAACGGGCTCTTTCCATTAGTGATGCACGACGAGGCGAGAGTACTCTCGCATCTCGTCTCGTCTCGTTGCATTATGCGAGACGAGAACGAGAGCGAGATTGCAGTTTAAAATTCGAGACGAGATCGATATAACAACTGCGAGAAGCGAGAAAACTCGCGAGATTCTCGCGAGAGTCTCGCAATAAAAAGTATTTGTAACTTTATAGCTTTCATTTATAAATTCAATGAAAAATGCACCGTACGAGGAGTGGAGTCAACGCTAATTCATGCATAGAACACGCAAATGTGAAAATTATATGAATTCACTATATTTTTTGAGCCTATCTAGAGTCGATTCGATTAGTATCGTTCCCAGAGCAAGGAAATGCAAAAATAAAGACAAAATCAGTATTGCATCCAATAGAACTAGTTTACGCTAATATTTCAACCCCTAATTCATCCCAGTTAAAACCACGGTTAATAAAACTATTGTCGCCCCTGAAAAGTAAAGGATGTTATATTAAGCGTCGATGGGAGCCAACAGGGAGAGAAGCGGAATGATTGGTTGCTGGCGGGTTACCAGTGTAGCGGTTTTTTATGACTTAATCTTACTTAAATAGTGGCATATATTTAATGAAAAAGTGTAGATACTTTTAGTTACAAAAAAATAATACTTTAATGTTTAATTCGTTTTACTGATGACAGACAGAATGTGTTAACAGATGTTCGTATTGAAATAGTTTAGAGATCACAATTTGATGATAAATTGGATATTTTAGAGGTAAATTAAATTATTTACTAACTTATCACATTTTGTGGTGACCGTAAATGAAAAACATTATGTTCGTATTGAAATAAGTTGGTGACCAGAATTTAGTGTTTCGTCTCTTTATTATAGTTATACGATTGCAAATACATGAAAGACGATGCTATTGGTGCGAAATTCTCTTGTAGTTAAACAGTTACGTAAATACGTAGTGCGCATGCGCTTATTTCTATAGCGAGACTCTCGCGAGACTCTCGTGCGAGAACGAGATGAGACCCAAAAAAATGTGCGAGAACGAGAGCGAGATCGAGATTACAGACTCGAAAACGAGACGAGATCGATATTTTATATTTCTCGTCTCGTCTCGTCTCGCGTGTATCACTACTTTCCATTACAGAAAAAGTTCGAAATACATGGTTTCAAAATTTTCTGAATGATAGTATTTGAGTTAGAGTAAAGGATCCACACATACACACACACGCACACGCACATGCACACGCACACGCACACACACTCACACACACACACACGCACACACACACACACACACACACACACACACACACACACACACACACAAACACACATACTCACATACACTCACACACCACACACAAACACACGCACACAGAATTGAATTGCACTTTGGGCCTTTCAAGTGCTAAATCCGCCACTGCATTTATAAATATAAACAATGTATAGCTGTTAATATATCATGAATTGTAGAATTATACAATTACTAACAACCAAGAAGAGACAAATTTAACAACAATATGAACTATTTAAAACAATGTGAATAATTTAACTGAACTGATAAATTTTAAGAAAAAAGTTAAATAAATAAATTATTACAATAATTACTTTTGCAACTAATATTTTCATTATTAGTTCTTTTGAATCATATAAATATAAAAATTATAATCTTACAAGCGTAAAATAGCAAAATAAAAGCATTGGAATTATTATAATGTAATAATATACGTGAGGATGAAAATGCCTCGGTCTGGTGGGGAGAACTCAGTTTGGTTGCGCTGCAAGCTGGCACGCTGCACTGTATAGCGTCTAGCCTACCATTCGTGTTTCGTTAGCCGTCAGGCTGATAGTCTTTCATTCTTCAACAGATTTGCTAATATGAAATAACACCGGATGGATTTAATATACAAATGAATACTATATGTTTATTTTCGTACATTTACAATGGGTATAGGCAATATCTAATTGTGTGTTGATTATTTAAATAGCGTTCAAAAATGTTTGTACTTGAACCGAAAAAGATTTTTTTTTTTAATATTTGGCCTCACCTCACTCTAAGTTCACGCACCGCCACTGGGTTCGCGGGCTATATGCTACATATGACCCTCAGAATCAATTCTTGCGTCAAGTATAGGTACACGTTTCTTTAATTTGAGAAATGAAACAGTGTTTTATAGACTCAAACGGGTAACCTTTAGTTGAATTAGAAAAAGAGAACTGGTTGACTAATAAATCACAACAGCGACAGTTTTTGAAATTAAACTGAAATTGAAGTAATCTCAGATTAAGATCAATAGCTTTACTTACTTTGAAACACTGTTTGACTTTGAACAAACCAAGAAAACAGTGAAATATATGCGGCATTAATTACTGGTTGTCACTGCATTTCAAGAATAGATATAAGATTTCAAAAAAAAAAAAACACCGAATATGTTTCAATATATTTACCTACTATAGTTGCAATAACATGTGTTAACTGGCTTTATTGGACTTGGACTGAATTGTATGAGTTAAGATTTTAGCTCCATCCATTTTATCAAATTCAGTAGTGTCGTATAATAAGTTTTTAGAGGGAACGTACTGTTATATAGTTATTATAAAAAATATGTTACAGTAAAAGCATTAAAAAATAAATTAACTGGTAAATAAAATTATATAACTTTTCTATTTGAAACATTTTTCTCGATTACTGAAAGTTTACAAATAATTCCAAATTTAAAAAATCGATCGACTTCAGTACTCCGCCATTATTTAGTAAACTATGAGAATTTTTGGCAAAACAAAAGCACATCTAAGAGCCCCCCCCCCAAAGGCGCATAACATGTCTCATATGACCTAAGTGGTATCTCTTATAGTTCCCGAGATCCCAATGGTGCCCTTCGAAATCTGTACACCTTGTATAAAAAATTGAGCGCCCCAGCTTGAATGTTTCTGATTTTAATAATTGAAAATAACAAACATATAAAAAATCATCAAAATCGATCTGTTTTTGTGGGTTTAGAAGTTTTAACGACTTTTCCACTTCATTGATTCGACTAATACATATTTGAAAATCTTTTAGAACAATCGTTAATAAAATCGTATATTATCATTATCTATTGATTTGCACACTCCAACAAATTTTTAATCCATATTTACATCAACATATGAATTGTTTCACTTTTATAATAAAAATATATCACCAACTGTCGTTCTCCTACTGCCTAACCAAATTTTACTTGCTAAGATACATGCAAATAAATAAAGCAAGCCAGCTACAATAGCCGTCCGGGTACAGGCACGCATAATAGATTCCTTAGTATGAACCAGTTCTATGCGATGGATCGTATATTATCACCTACAACCGTTACATGATATTTGCTATGCGGCCGCACCGCGATGTTTTGTAATGTTATCATATTAATAACACGAGAGAGATTTCTAAGTTTTTTCTATTCACTGCTTATGCCATTAACCTTATAATTACATCGCCAATGTTGCTCTCATTTGGATGCATCATTTTTCATCGATCAGGAGATATTGACTAGAAAGAATTGGTGTCGTATTGGATTAGAGAATGCTAATATATCAGTACAGATTGATGTTCAATCTACAGAATTTCTCGGTCAATGTTACTGTTTTACTTTTATATATTGTTCTAAAATCTAGCCCGTGTCATGATTTATTTACGTATATTGGAATTATGTGAAAATTTATTATTGTATTCAGAATAGACGAATTAAGTACAGTGCTAATGGAGATAGATATTATGGTTTGACGAAAAAATTACAAGAATTTTAATTTGTTTCAAAAAGTAATAATGGGGTATGTGATCTTAATAAAATGTAAAGAAAATATTAAGAGATAAAAACGAGGTTAATAATAATGTAGGTAGATACTTTTATCTTTTATTGTTTTTAAATTAAATATATTAATAGAATCCGAGAAATACGGTCAAAAAGAAGTACGGCATTTCAAATCTTTTCTTTATTCTATAAAAAATACAGAATATCATTGCAACAAAATAAAGGGTATACAAATAGTTTTTTCAGCCTTTTCTAAAAATAATATCGCTCGTATAAGATATTCTGTCAATTCTGAGGGAAATAGCGGCGATTTCTCGGCGAATAAATAATGTCCTTGAGAGCTTCAAAATTTTCAGATTGGTTTGGGTTAACGTTTGATTTCAGATAGCCCCGCAAGAATTAGGATCTCAAACATTGATAAATAATTGGTTACTGTCCTAAGTCCTTGTTAGATATGCCCTGTAGTTTCCAGTTGGATGCCCGATTTCAGCAAGACGGGGCAACAGCTGTAAAACATTTTGACTTTAAACAAATGAATGTATACATACATTGTTAACTATATTTTACTAAGATTTATTATTTACAGCAGAGGAGTACACAAAATAATAATAGAAAAAAAAATAGTCATAAAATTTGTGTTTTATTGTTAATTATCTCGGACACTGTTAAAAATATGTCATTTCCGACTTCAAAAATGATCCCGACACTGTATTAACCCCCTACACTAATTTTTATTACCAACTATAGTGTGGTGGATAAATGCTTTTCACCGCGTCACCTTCGGTCATTTTTTTTGACATTTTGCAGGGTTGATAATTTGCAAAATTCTTGTTGAATATCTCTAAAACATTTACAACCCGTGGTATGGAAGAGTTTTCTGTTATTAAACCGGAAGTGATACTTTACTTGAAGCCCATAACAGGTTTTAATGAAAAAAATATATTATAATATAATCCAAAACTTATGAATTTTAGTATTTAAGACTTTCATATGAATGAGAATAACATTAATAAACCGGAAGTGATACTTTACTCAAAGCTCGGAACAGATTTTCGTAAAAAATATATTATGATATATTCAAAAACTTTTTAAATTTAGTATTTAAACCTTTTATATAAAAGGGAACAACATATTAGATTTTGGCTAAAATTGATAAACCGGAAGTGATACTTTACTTGAAGCACTGAACAGATGTTCGTGTAACATATATTATTATATATTCCAAAACTTGTCAAATTTGTTATTTAAGACTTTTGTATAAAGGTACGTGCGTGCGTACATGTGTGTGTATATGTGTGTGTATGTGCGCGTGTGTCTGTGTACGTGTGTGCATGCGTGCGTGTGTGTGACGATTTTTTCCTCCACGATAACTCTTACAACAAATTTCAATTTGTCGTATTTAAGCTTTCTACATTCATATAAAGAGTTGAATAGATTTTGGGTAAAATTGGACAACCGGATATGATACTTTACTTGAAGCCCATAACAGTAACGAAAAATTATATAAAAATATAATCCAAAACTTTTCAATTTTAGTATTTAAGACTTTCCTATCAAAGAGAATAACACATTAGATTTTGGCTAAAATTAATAAACTGGAAATGTTACTTTACTTAAAGCTCTGAACAGATTCTTGTGAAAAATATTTTATGATATATTCCAAAACTTGCCAAATTTGGTATTTAAGACTTTTAGATTAATGAGAACGATATTAGATTTTATTCTAAAATTGATAAGCCGGAAGAAGGACTTTACAGAAAGCTATAAACAGATTTTTTTGAAAAAAATATATTAAAACTTGATCCAAAACTTATCAAATTTGGTATTTAAAACTCGATTTTGACTATACTTATATGATAAACCGGAAGGGGTAGGTATTTAATTTGGAGCTCAACAGATTTTTGAGGAAAAACAATAAAATATAATCCAAAATTTCGTATTACCTACAGACTTTTCTATTTATTGGAACGAGAAATTAGGTTTTGTTTACAAACGATCTATCGGAAGTGATACTTTACTTGAAGCTCAGTGCTATTTTAAACATGGAATTGACGGAAGGTTATGTGCTGGCCACATCAGATTTTTTATATGTACATTTTATATTGATAATATATCATATTAAATTAGCCTCTCGTTTTTTGATGACTTTTTTCATCCAGTCTTGTCCTGACCCTAAGTTGTCTAACAGAACCTTCTCATTCCATCTTTCTTTCTAAACCTCTCTGCACGATATCCTTAGATCCATAAATGTTACCTTTTCTCTCCCGCATGGCCTGCACCTTCTCTCTTCACTTGGCAACCAGTATTTGTTGTTTCTCTCTTCATTACCACATCCAAATCTGGCAATCATCTTGATATTTTTCTTTTCGTCCAGTAAATACTGTGGTATTGACGTCGATCGGATTGATTTGCATAGTTTATTGTAATTCGTATTGTTGATCTTACATTGTTGTTCTTGCTGTTGTATGTATATAGCTCGTAATATGTGTTTTCCAGTTATGCGTAGCCTCTCTATTTAATAATATTTAATAAGCTTTTCTTGCTTGCCCCATTTTGTTAGTTTGTTTTTTTCCTTTCCTTGTCTTATTACCCGCCAGCATTCTTGCAGAATTAAGTTTTTGTTGTTTCTTATTCGCTCCTCATACTTTACTGCTCTCTTTCCTGTTTCTACTCTAAATTTTAATGCTTTCATCTCTTCCATTACTATATACTCTAGTGTGCATCTACCCAGGCCCAAAATCCACGTTATGTACTGTGCTTGCATATTTTCTATTTGTTTATATTCTGTCCATCCGTATATTTGCGCCTCGTAGAGTAAGAAACTTTTAACTACGGCTTCAAACATCATCAATCTTTTTCTGAGATATCTATCTATGTATTAATTAATTGTAATTGTTAACACCTTATATATTAATGTTTAATAAAAATAATTATTATTTTTCTGTATGTTTTGGCCTAGGTAAATTTCAAATTCTTGAATAGATAAACCTGCAAAAAAAACTTACCTAATACAATTTTAAAATCTATTTGATTATTTCAATCAAAAATTGAAACGTAATTTCGTTTTTATAAAAATGATCCATCATTTCTGTTAAACATAATGACATTGTACGTGTACGTTGTTGCTCACAAATTACAATTAAAATAATTTACTACTATGTACATTATAATGATTGTGTATAAAATGGAACTCCACTGACTGTATAAATTAACTTGTCAAACAAATAAAATTTACAAACAAATTAGTACAACTTACTAAGCTTACATTAATTTAAGTAATAGATACCTTGCCAAGTCATAAATGGCAATAAAACATTGAATATAGTAAAGAAAACGAGTATTTAATTTAAAGCTACTAACCTTATAGCTAATAACTAATGTTCTCCCACAACTTGAAGTACAGTAATCTCACAAATGCGTTTAGGTCGAAATCATTAATCAAATATTGCTCTAGAATTTCAACCTCCAGTAAAATGAAGATAACAGGAAGAACGAATATCAAGTTAATAGCAGTGTCGCCATCGTGTGTCACTTGTCACTGGAGTGGCGCTTTTAGCGGACAACATGGTTACTAATGGATGCTTTGTGGTTTCTGCGGGTTAGATTTATGTGTAGGAAATTGACTCAGTAATGCACAGAAACGAATTCTGATAGAGGTTATCGAATGATGACTATATTAGTAGGTTATACAAATAAATAAATGGGTTAAGGTGACGTTCTTTATCATTTTATAACGTCAATCTAATGGTTGTAATTTCTTGTAAACCCTGAACATCTATATATTCATATAAAAGACATATTATATTAATTAACAGTTACAAACCTAATGATATTCTGTGTTCAGTATGTAATTTGTTATAGTTCATTCGTTTGTTCTCAAATGCGATGACACAGGAATTTAAAATATAGTGAAATGATTAAGAAAACAAAGGTCTGAACGCTGATCACTCTTTTATATTAAAGCAGTAAATAAAATCGCGCTACCCAAATAAAAAAGAACAAATTTTTATACTCGGCAATAACCTGGCCTGTGGCAGTGAGTACAGATTTTTCACACCATCTTAGATAAGAGAGGAACCTATAGAAATCCTGCTTTCTGTAAATGATTTGCGTATTTCTGTTATATTTAACATATATTGTTTTATTATAGAAATAAACTAATCACCGGTTTTATAAAGGACATAGTAAATTCATTTTACTTCCATAGTAAATTTATTTAAATTAACAAATTAGAATCCATTCAATTCGTTATATGGCATGTATAACTTCACTATCAAAATTTAACTTTCATTGGAGGAAATACATTGTATTTACTTTGGAAGTATAGGTAAATTAATCTGTCGTTTATAAAACAGGCCATGAGTAATAAGTAAAATAAAAATTAGAATTTTATTGAATTTTTTTAATTAATTACATTCCACTAAAATCTTAAAAATATTTGTCCAATTATGGTGCAAGGTACAATGAGGATAATACCTTATATACATTTTTATTATACTAGCAAAATTTAATCAAATATTTATTTACTGAACAATGAACTGTGAACAACAATTTATTCAAACAATTATTGCCGTCGCGTTCCCAAAAATTTAATAATTTACAATGTAATGATCATTTCATTATTCATACAAGTTATGTAAATATGAAGGTTATATTGCCATTTCACATAAAAATATGTTTTTCATATTTTGCACCAAATATATTGTGACGCTGTGCCAGCATAAAATACATATTACATCCTTGTACAAAGTAAAGGAAGTATTGTAATCGCGAAAAATTTCGGTTTTCAGATTTCAACGGAAATATCAATTTTGACCATCCCTGAATCCATTTTGACTAATTTCGTTGTGACGTCTGTACGTACCTACGTATCTCGCATAAACTTTTCAAATTTGGTATATAAGACATTTATGTCAATGGGAATAACAGTAGATTTTGGTTAAAATAGACTAACCGGAAGTGACATATTACCTGAAGTTAATAACAGTTTTTCTTGAATAAAATGGTTTTATATTGATTTTAGAAATAAATGCTTCAAATAATAGTTTTAGAGAATTAAATTCTGCGTCTAGCACATCCAATATTATTAAATGAGCCCTTTGCATAAGCGAGATATGCAAATTTAAAAATTATATACTTTTTGGCTTTTGTAATAAAGCTTGCTATGGATTAGGACAAAAAGTATAAAAAATTAATGTTATGTTTAATTACGGTAATTTTATAATTGGGTTTGTACGAGTATTTCATGTTGGTCTTGCGTACAAGAAAATCGTGTGGTGTCCACATCAGATTTTTTTTTAAGTTTTAAAATCTATACTACCTTCTACCTTGAACTTGTTACACGTAATTGTAAAAAACAAACATTATGTTATTAGTTTATGCTACTGTTTCTCATTGAAAACGTACCTACGCCTAACTACACATTAAAAATCTGATGTGACCAGCACATTACCTTCCGCCAGTTCCATGTATTTTGTATAAATGTCATACAGAATGTCCCTTGCAAAAGATTCTATTTCTTGTACATTACCTTAAGGCAGTTGTAAATATTTTATACAAATTCCATACAGAAAGTTTCTAGCAAAAGATCCTACATTTCCAGGAAAATATAATACGAACATACTGTCAACTGCACTTGACACTGACACCTTTCAATCAGAATTTTTTTCATATGGCAGTTGTTTCCAGAGTTATAGCATAACTGTTAAAATCTTCAAATGAGGGTACTTTCGGTTGACCAATTATAACCAAAATCTAATCAGCTCTTCATATGGATGTAACGAAGAAGAATATGAAAGAATTTTAATTTTTGGAATTGTTATTCAAGTGTTCGCAGGTGAAAATTTTGTCGCACACTTACATACACACACACACACACACACACACACACACACCACACACACACACACCACACACACACACCACACACACACACACCACACACACACACACACACACACACACACACACACATGCATACACACACGCACGCACACACACACACGAACGCGCGCGCCCACGCACACACATACATACACAAACACAAACAAACGCGTGCACACATGCGCATACACGCACACACACACGCATACACGCACACACACACATTCACACTCACCTTTTTTTCTTATATTTAAACACGTTTTCCAAAATTTCTAAAATTTAAAATAGTATATTAAAGAACATGTTTTATAAGACATGTTTTTTCGCACGCGTAAAAATTTAGAAAACGAGCGTCAGCGAGTTTTCTAATTGACAAGTGCGAAAGAAAGTCTTATAAAATGAGTTCTTTATACTATTTTTTATATTTTGCGCCTTCTACAATAACATTTACTTACTCAATTTGTAATTATATTTGTAACCATTTGTACATTTTCATGTAAATAATCTTCCCTAAATAAAATAAAAAAAATAATCATAATTTCGACATTATATTATTAAAATGAATTGTCAATTAACTAAAAATAAATTAGGTAAAAATGGGTTAAAGAAACGTCATCTAGTACCAACCGTCTAAAATAAAAAATTGCGTATCGAAATGAAGGTCATTACGATACGCAATTGCGTATCGTAATGACTTCATTATGAACGCAAAATATAAAAATCTCTTTTAGGCACTCTACAACGGACGTCATTCCGATACCAGTTCCCAATTATTACTAAATAAAATATTTTTATTGTACTTCATTTCTACACTTATTCCAAATGTACAATAGCCTAATTCCTGTATTTTTTTTAAATGAATAAAATAAATATACCATCACGGCTTATTACCCATTGCTGGGTGTTCCAATCTGCTTTGTGCACAGATATCGGTAATAATAAAATTTTGGCACCGTGCAGGCGCTTACCAGGCGTCGCCTCACGGGCACTCATTGCTCATTTCTTTACTATTACCAATTTTATTATTAATATTTAAAAATATATATACCTATAATTGATATGTTTATGATTATTTGCTATTGTATATTTTTCATATTTCACACACACACACACACGTACACGCACAAGCACACGCACACGCACACGCACACGCACACGCACACGCACACGCACACGCACACGCACACGCACACGCACACGCACACGCACACGCACACGCACACGCACACGCACACGCACACGCACACGCACACGCACACGCACACGCACACGCACACGCACACGCACACGCACACGCACACGCACACGCACACGCACACGCACACGCACACGCACACGCACACGCACACGCACACGCACACGCACACGCACACGCACACGCACACGCACACGCACACGCACACGCACACGCACGCGCACGCACACGCACACGCACACGCACACGCACACGCACACGCACACGCACACGCACACGCACACGCACACGCACACGCACACGCACACGCACACGCACACGCGCACGCGCACACGCACCCACACACACACAGACACAGACACAGACACAGACACAGACACAGACACAGACACAGACACAGACACAGACACAGACACAGACACAGACACAGACACAGACACAGACACAGACACAGACAAAGACACAGACACAGACACAGACACAGACACAGACACAGACACAGACACAGACACAGACACAGACACAGACACAGACACAGACACAGACACAGACACAGACACAGACACAGACACAGACACAGACACAGACACAGACACAGACACAGACACAGACACAGACACAGACACAGACACAGACACAGACACAGACACAGACACAGACACAGACACAGACACAGACACAGACACAGACACAGACACAGACACAGACACAGACACAGACACAGACACAGACACAGACACAGACACAGACACAGACACAGACACAGACACAGACACAGACACAGACACAGACACAGACACAGACACAGACACAGACACAGACACAGACACAGACACAGACACAGACACAGACACAGACACAGACACAGACACAGACACAGACACAGACACAGACACAGACACAGACACAGACACAGACACAGACACAGACACAGACACAGACACAGACACAGACACAGACACAGACACAGACACAGACACAGACACAGACACAGACACAGACACAGACACAGACACAGACACAGACACAGACACAGACACAGACACAGACACAGACACAGACACAGACACAGACACAGACACAGACACAGACACAGACACAGACACAGACACAGACACAGACACAGACACAGACACAGACACAGACACAGGCACAGACACAGACACTCACACACACACACACACACACACAACACACACACAACACACACAACACACACACACACACACACACACACACACACACACACACACACACATCATCGTGAAAATTTTAAATTGGATTCTAGGGACCTTAAAACGTGGTCATTTACCAAAATCTCGATATGCGATTTTTAGCACGATCCCTATACCTCCCTTACCAAAAAGGGTAGCGGGAGGTAAAAATAGATAGCCACTATAATGTTTTGTAGAAAAATTTAGAATTAGACAGCTAACATATTTTTCTAGACGATACGAGTATAAGTAAAATACATGCTTATGAAATAGCCTAGTCTTATATCAAATAATGGGAATATGAAAGCTTTTATGAAAAAACCAAAAAGTCTGTTAAAATATTTAATTATTATGAAGGTGACTTTTTCAATCATTGAGTTGGCCAATTTTAGACCGAAAGACTACGAACAACAGCAACAGAACAATTTGTAATTTTATAGACAATATAAGAAAAAAATTTAATTAATACTTACTCAATAAAACTACATGAGAAGTATGTAATTAGACGATGTGAGATCAAGATTTTTTGCTTTTTCTTAAATCTATAATTTTTCCATTATTTCACCAAACTTAGGTTATTATCTTTCATCATTATAACAACAATATTTTTTAATTATCTGTACGAATACGACTATACTCCCCTATGATGAACGAAATATGAATAAACATAAAATATATTCGAATTGTATTAAGAATGTATAAAATGAGAAGCCAGTATGTAGGTAACTCCGGTAGTCCACGTGCTATGAAAGTAGTGAACTTGTCACAACGATCTGCTTCCATCGATCACGCGCCAGCACACCCACGAATACTCTTCGCACAAAAAACTATCCCGTTACTGCACAACGGAGGCTAGATTATAAATACAATAAGGCAAATAGTGTCATTAGACAAGGCATTTCCAAAACACACGCACTTGATTTCTTCATCAACAACACATTCAAAAGAGATGATAAATTCTTACATATCTTCTTTAAGAGGCATATTTACCCCTGTGCTGAAATATGAAGCGAAAACTCAAATAAATTGTTCGTCTACTAGAACTATTAACATTTTAAAAAATTCAACACAACACAAACTTATTAACCTGTATTTTAAAAAAATAATTATTGAAATTTATTAGTATTTGACTTTGATTTTATGGGAAATTCGAGAAATGCTGTTTTGCCTATAAAATAAAAGTCAAATATTAATAGATTTCAATAATTTTTTTTTAAATGTAGGTTAATATCGCAAGTAGGTTTGGGTTGTGTTGAATTTTTTAAAATGTTGATAGTTCTAGTACAGGAACAATTTATTTGAATTTTCGCTTCATATTTCAGCACAGGGGTAAATATGCCTCTTAAGGCACAAAAATGTATAAGATTTACATCTGTTACTATATGAAGTTTTACTTCCTCAGAGCGCAATTTACAGTATTTAATAAGGTACATTCAAATTGAATGTGTATTGAATGATTTAATATACAGGTGTTTGTAAAATTGGTGGGCATAGCTTCATCAACGAATTCTTGGGCCTCAATTAAGAAGTGCCTTACTGTCGGTAAGAACCTCACCTTTGTACTTCCTTGTACAAAGTAAAGGAAGTATTGTAATCGCGAAAAATTTTGGTTTTCACATTTTAACGAAAATATCCATTTTGACCATCCCTGAATCCATTTTGACTAATTTCGTCGTGACGTCTGTACGTACGTATCTCGCATAACTCAAAAACGGTAAGCTGTAGAAAGTTGAAATTTTGTATTTAGGACTGCTATAACATCTAGTTGTGCACCTCCCTTTTTGGTCATTACATAGTTTCCAGAAATAGTACTTTATTTGAAGCCTGTAATAAATTTTAATAAAAAACTATTTTAAAATATAATCCAAAATTTTTCAAATTTGGTATATAAGACTTGTATGTCAATTGGAATATCACAGTAGATTTTGGTTAAAACAGGCTAACCGGAAGTGATATATTAACTGAAGTTGTTAACAGTTTTTCTTAAATAAAATGTTTTCATTTTGATTTTAGAAATAAATGCTACAAATAAGAGTTTTAGAGAATTAAATTCTGCGTCTAGCACATCTAATATTATTAAATTAGCCCTTTGCATAAGCGAGAAATGTAAATTTACAAATTATATACTTTTTAGCTTTTGTAATAAAACTTGCAATGGATTAGGACAAAAAGTATAAAAAAATAATGTTATGTTAAATTACGGTAATTATATAATTGGGTCTAAACGAGTATTTCATGTTGGTCTTGCATACAAGAAAGTCGTGTGGTATCCACATCAGATTTTTACCTTCCGTCACCTTTAGGTAAGGAAGGTATTGTCTTTGGTCAAAAAATTCGGTGGTGAGTTTTTGATGAATAAGCACGTTTTAGGGTCCCTAGAATACGATTTTACTATTTTTACGATGATGTCTGTATGTGTGTGTGTGTGTGTATGTATGTATGTATGTGTGTCCGTGTGTGTGTGTGTGTGTGTAACAAAATTTTCGTCTACGATAACTTCCATACTACAATTCTAAAAATTATAATTCTTTCGTATTTCTCTTCATTACATCCATGCGAAGAGCTGATTAGATTTTGGTTAGAATTGGACAACCGGAAGTACCCTCATTTGAAGATTTTAACAGTTTTTCTTGAAAAAACTATGTTAAATATCATTTTTTCTCATTTAATGGTATTATAAATATTAAAGAATATTTTATTTTCTATACGATTTGATTGCATTTTATACATAATATTAAATGGATATAGAGTTAAAAAATTATAAAGAAATTAAATTTCATAAAGTAGCCATAGCTGTGGAAACAGCTACTATATTAAGAAAATTTTGAATGAAAGATGTCAGTGTCAAGTGAAATTGACATAGTGTGTTTGTCTAATAATTTTACTGGAAATAAGCATAGGATCTTTTGCTTTCTGTATGGAATTTGTGTAAAATACATACAACCGCTTTAAGGTAATGTACAAGAAATAATAATAATAAATCTTTTATTTCTGCAGATACATTACACTGTATATAGAAAACGTCACAAAATAATAATTTTCTGTATGAAATTTGCATAAAATACATGCAACTGCCGGAAGGTAATGTACAAGAAATAGAATATTTAATTTAGCAAGGAACTTTCCGTATGAAATTTGAACAAAATACATAGAACTGACGGAAGGTAATGTGCTGGCCACATCAGATTTTTTATTATTAAATTAGTCCTTTGTATAAGCGAGATATGTAAGTTTGAAACATATACTTTTTGGTTTTTGTAATGTAGCTTGCTATGAATTAGGACAAAAAATAACAAAAAAATAAAAAAATCGATATTAATGTCAAATTACGTCAAATACGTGCAATTTTATAATTGGGTCTATACTTCATATTGGTCTTGCGTACATAAGGAAGTCGTGTGGTGTCCATATCAGATTTTTTTCATAAATTTAAACACGTTTCCCAAAATTTCTAAAACTTAAAAATACAGGAATTGATTAATAAAATAAATATATCATCACGGCTTATAACCCATTGCTGCGTGTGCCAATCTGCTTTGTGCACAGATATCGGTAATAATAAAATATTTGCACCGTGCGGGCGCTTACCAGGCGTCACCTCACGAGCTTGTTTTTTTTACTATTAACAATTTTATTATTAATATTTAAAAAAATATATAATTGATATGTTTATGATTATTTGCTATTGTATATTGTTCATATTTCTATATGTCTATTATTATACTTGGACATAGAAGTCTATTTCATTTATTTAATATATTTAATTGCCATGAAAACAAGTATTGTATAAAACTTTTCTTTGAGCTGTCAGAAATATCGGCACGTAGTGTTACAATGACATTAATCTAATTTAAAATAGAGCGTTCAACAATCGATCTAATTATTATCAAAAACAAGTGACTAATCCAGCCAACAATCAACAATATGATCAGAATTTCGCAATCCAAATTACAAATAATTAATATAGCGGGAGGACAGATTAAAACATAGACCTTCGAATTCCGACGTGTCCAAGATATATCAGCAACTAGCGACAAAAAAATAATTCATTGCCACTTATGTGCTTAATGCGCTACCCAGTATTTATCGCCCAGATCACTTGATGAAATTTCTCCACAGAAATTATAAAACAAATGACGAAATTGTAACGTCATTGAAACAATATCACATCGTGACTGGTTTTGTTGTGGCGTTCACTTGTTTCGCGCTCCCCCGCAGGTCTCTATGATCCTTGTATATTATAACAGTAAAGTTGAGACTCCTATGCAATACTGAAGGAGAAAATCGTACTAATTAGACGGATGAGTTTTGAAACGAGAGGTGGCGTGCGTGTTCATAACTTTTCGATAGATTAATTATAGGTTATTGTTGAGCATATGATGGAATTAAGCGGGCTCTTTGTAAGGTAGCCAGTCAGGACCTGTTATTAATTTATTGTGTAAACTTTTATAACATTAAAGTTAATTTGGGTAGAGTGCACCTGCGTACAATAAGACGAAGTGTGGATTTTATTAGCGAAACTAATTTTTAATGAATATTTGATGGAGATTGGAACTAGAAGCCGATTGAATTTTAATTAAATTTGTAGCGCAATGCTATGTGATACTGTTCTAATGCAGCATTGAAGTTTCCGACGTTTCCCACAGCACACAGACATTCTTATTTAATTTGCACGTTTCTTTAGAGCACTTTGTATTACCGTATCAAAATTTGGATAACATAAGTGTTTACTTTTTCAATTAGCACTATATTAGTGAAGCTCGTATAACACAGTCAAATTTTATGTACCTACACTTTAATGATAATTTTTTGTCTTCAGTTTTAATGGATATTTTATACATAAAAACCATTGAGCTTGGTTCTAACACCCATATTAACTAAAACCATGCCAACGACTTGGCATGTACTTGAGGGTTATTAACAAAATCAGTGTTGCCAATATACTGATTAACTCAAAAATGTATTGACAACCAAATTCAACAAATTTGGCTTCATTATTTTAAATTGTTTATACTATAAAGAAGGTAAGACAAAAATCATATTAAACAGTTTTAAATAAGGTCGTCAAATTTATTGACTATGGCTGTCAGTACATTTTCGGCTTGTTCAGTACATTGGCAACTCTGATTTTGTTAATAACCCTGAAGTATGTGCCAAGTCGTTGGTATGGTTTTAGTTAAAACCGGTGTTAGAACCACGCTCGTACTATACCAGCCATAGAGTTTAAATATTCACGGAGCGGTGTTAGAGCGGAATGGGTGTAGCGCTGGAGATGAGTGTATCAAGGAACAAGGTACACTCCATTACTTGTGATTAACTAAACGAGTAGTGTTAAAATTTTGGTCCATGCATATAATAACCTCCTTTTTGACAATCTGATATTCAGCTAAAAAATACAATAAATCATCCAGAAGTTATTTAGTTCACAAAAGAATTATTCTTTAATGATTCCGCAGAAAGTATGATATTAAAAAAGGTAGATAAATTATTCTCTTTTTACCTCCCGCTACCCTTGGTAAGGGAGGTATAGAGATCGTGCTAAAAATCGCATATGGAGATTTTGATAAATGACCACGTTTTAAGGTCCCTAGAATCCGATTTAAATATTTTCACGATGTGTGTATGTGTGTGTGTGTGTGTGTGTGTGTGTGTGCCCGCGCGTGTGTGTGTTTGTGTGTATGGATCCTTTACTCTAACCCAAATACTATCATTCAGAAAATTTTGAAACATTGTATTTTTACCTTATTCTAATATGGGAAGAGACCATTAAATTTTGGTGTATATCAGATAACCGGAAATAGCACTTTATTTGAAGCTCAAAATACATTTTCTTCGAAAAATTCCTTCAAGTGTTACTTTTAGAAGATTTGTGTTATTATAAAAATTAAAGATTATTAATTTTGCTACAGATTTGTATAAATACTTTTTCTATAAATTTATAAAATATCTATAATTATAATCCCAGAGCCAAGCAAAACTCCTTGGTTACACAGTTCATATCTCAAATGTATGTAACTGACAGATAGATGTACCTGTCAAAGAACTAATCATTTCAAATTAGTAATAATAACGTTTTAAAAAGAAAATAGTAAATAGAACCATATAGTTATATGGAATGGATCTTAATACAGTTTCCGCAATAACAAAATATGTAAGTA
>OY720457.1:22924700-22954700 GCA_963082715.1 Harpalus rubripes
TTACAACATAAATAAATAAAATAAACATAGCATCACGGCATATTACCCATTGCTGGGTGTGCCAATCTACTTTGTACACAGATTTCGGTAATGATGACATATTTGTACCTTGCGAGAGTGCACCACAGGGATCAATTTTGTGCCGTTTAAAATTTGAAATATTTGGCGCCGGTCTAGATCGAACCCGGTTCCCCAGATTCGCGATCAGATACTCAGGCACGCGGCCACGAGACAACATATACACATATAAATTTCTCCAAAACAATTCGCTTTAATATAGCAGTTTTTTAAAATATTTCAGTATATAAAAGACGAAAAATATATAAAATAATATAAAGGACTCATTTTATTAGACTTTTTTTCGCATTTGTTATTTGGAAAAGTTGCGAAAGTTATGTTAGTCAAAAAATTAATTTAAATTAGTTCAAAAGAAGATTGATTAGGTTGGGAGCTTTAAAGAAATGAAAGGAAAGAATGGGGATTGGTTCTAAAAAATATTAACCATATCTCAATCATTCTACAGTATGTTCAAAAAAATCCTAACTCGGTATGGGCTATGAACAAAGAAACATATATCTTAATTTGAAAGTATTTGATTAAATGTTAATTTGACACGAGAAATTGCCAAAAATGTTATCTAAATAAATCAAAGTTTTTCTTCTTGAATCTTATTTTAGACCTGGAAATAAATTAGAAAACGGCGTGTGGCAATATACTGTATTCTTCGTTATTATCTTTCCTCCTTAAAATTTCATTTCAAGATCAATTTTGACTAGATGACCTTTAAATTGAATAATTCTCAGATATACGTTTTCCTGCTTATAGCCTACCCTTAGTTAATTTTCTTTTTCTACTTTCCTTTTCTTTTTCTTTACATTCGTCATTTTTTCGCAAATTGCTTTTATATTCTTTTTTACGTATATTCTTTTGCGTTGTCGACTTTTTTTTATTTTCATAATCTTCATAATGATGTACAAATATTTTTGACAGTGACATTTATGTATCAATTACAAACATTTGAATTTCTTGCCTTGAAGTAGTTTGATCTGAGAATTGTTACATCAAATTATTTTATATGCATTTCTTTAGAATTTATATTTATCGAATAAAGAATTTAACGGTCTTTAATATAAGTATTTACATAAATTTTCGATAAATAATATTTAGATGATTTTTTTTCTTGTATTCTAGGGACCTTAAAACGTGCTTATTCACTAAAATCTGGATATGCGATTTTTAGCATGAATACAATATCTGTCTTAGCGAGAGGTAAAAAACCGCTAGTACGAGATTATAGTTGATTCTATTTGGATGGTTACAATGCTTCGAGTAGTAACAAGGTTTTTGAAAATTGGTTTTTTTCTTGGTCTATAAATAAATGTAATTTATATTAATAGAATTGGCTGATTAAAGTCTTATTAAGATCAATTATTTTCTACGTTATATATTTTTTGTGAGATACATTTCTAGATATGTACGATTATTTCTATATACAGTTATGAAACAACTTTCAGTTGAGAACTTTTTATCGTCTACCGTATAAAATAATAAACGCATATTAAAACCATTTAACATTCTAATGTCAAATGATAATAAATTCCAATTATGCTTTTCCGTACATATAATAATATCAAAACCGTTAAACCTGCGATTAAATCAAAACCAAACTAGTAAATAATATACTTCTAATATCCCCTTAATGACTGTTCAATAACTCTGCAAGTTCAAATCCGGAATCTCTGTTCACCTACAATATTTCACTCTTTCTCCTTGAACTGCGCTTTAATTAGCGTTCGATCATAAAAAACTCGCAGTCCGCAGCTCAAATAATAAGATCATTATGATCGTAAAATCTCCCGTATGTCGAAGCTAATTTACATACCAATTTCGTTTGTCATAAATCTGAGTGCGTTTTTGTCGCTGCGCGAGCACCATGCGGGCTTTTCGTGAACTAGTTTTCCGCGCCACCCAAGTCGAGCCAAGGATTTCATGAATCAGTGCCATATCATTTAATTGTTACAAATGTTGTCATTGCCAAGATGGATCGCTCAAAAAAATCACTTCAATGTTGCATAAATGTCAGAGAAAACTAAACTATTTTATTATACTAACATTTCTTTATTTAATATTGTTGTTGCTAAACAGTTATCTTGAAATTTGTGGCTGACATTTTACTGCTAATTTTGACACCTTATTTTGATGAAAAGAACAACTGGTTTGATAACTATCAATGTGAACAATTAATTAATTAATTAATTAAATTAAATTTTGTCGATGTAAGTAGGAGACTATATTTTTTGGACTCAACTTATTACCTTCAAAATACAGCCGTAAAGCGGCTCGTTTTTAAAGTTGAATTCGTGCATTAACAAATTTCCTTTATGAAACTTTTTAAAAAATATACTATTAAACTGGAAATAATTGTTCTCAATCAAATTTATGAATACCTATCCATAATATAATATTTGGACTAAGGCAGTGCTAGCGTTGCTACTTCCTATATCACAGGTCCCGAGTTCGAATTCCGGATGAGGTATGCATGTTCGGTACGCGACAATTGAGCGACGGTTAAGGTGTTAGACTTGCAATCTTTGACCATGGACGGTTTTGCAAGTGTACAGGCGGAGGTAGCAAGTAGGCATGATCAGAAAACTTCCCCTATTTGCGTGCCAGGTCAGTACTCACTATGACACACTGTCTCAAAACTTGATATTTAATTAAACATGAACCAGTAAATATATCGCTTATTTATTGACAATTTCGGGAAAATACACAACTAACCTATACTAGAACATAAATGCATAGTTCAAATAATAAATGAAATTCATATTAATTAAATTTGAAGTTTTGCGTAGAATTTTATGAAAAAAATATATTATATACAAATTTTAAAAAATCGTTGGTAATACTCATTATTTCACATTTTGACACGTATTTCGTAAGACTTAATTTAGATTATTTTATAACTTCAAAATAATAAAAATAATTTATAAAGGAATAGTGTACAAAACTGAAAATAATAAAAAATAAACATAATATGATTTTATTCGTCCTCTGATTACAATATTTCACAATTTTTACATGAAATTTTCCTGATTGCGTGTGAAAGATAAACAAAACAAATATTTAGAACAAATTAAAATATACATATGATACGAGTATATATTTCTAAAATATATGTCTGTCTCCAAGCACCAACGAATAAATTGTCGATTTGCTGCTTCTCCTTACCTCCTGTACCGTACGCGGTATTCGCTTCACGCCGCCAAAACGCTATACAAGGGACAAAACAATGGTCAGGTGCCGAGTTACTAGTAGCGACATCGTATAGGAATAAAATTAATTAATTTTTACAATTTAAAGTGTGAAATTTCTCGTTAATTAATGAACAAAAATCTATTTTCTCTTATGCAATCGATTCTTTATATTATTTTAAATACGGTCATAGAAAGATTTTTTTAAAACGTTAAACAGTAAACGATAAAATAAATATGTTAAATAGGACAAAGTCGGCGTAATTACGATTTAATTACAAAAATACTATTAGCTGTTTTAAAATTATAACACTATCCCCGTGTAGGGGCAACGTTCAAGTATTTATTTTGAAAATATGGAAATGCGACTTCAAAAATAGTGGCACAAACTTGCACTTTGTAACATCATATTTCGCTTTGAATTGCATCTCAAGTGTGGCCCCTTTACTGGGCGATAGTTCATTTGGCGACAGTTAATTGGGTGTTAGAAACTTAAATAACTGTGCACGCCAAGATGCATTCTTAAACACATCTTTCACTTTCATACCAAAGCATGGAGTCTGACGTGGCATCATAAATTTAAACAAGTGTTATTTGGTTTATTTCTGTTGTTTTTTTGTTGTTATTTTCTGCGTTCATATACTTGTAAATGGATTCCGTATTATAAAAAGATAATCGTAGGAGGCTTGAAAGTAGTGAAAATGCAGATAAATAAACCCTTAAGTAGGTTATAAAACTCAGCTAAACAAACGGCCAAAGCCGAATAAATCCACAGAAAAATGCTGACGTTTTTAAAAAATGTGTGAGCAAAATGCTCATAAAGTGACCACTGGCGAGTTAAATATATTGTAATTAAATTAAGATGTTTAATTATGAAATATTTTATTAAAAAATATTTAATAATGTTGAACTATCACGGCTCTAATATTGCTAACTTGCCATGAATTTATATATTTGAAGTTTGTGACTTTTATAATTTTATATACGTGAAACATAATAGAGAAACAAATAGATTTTACTTGGAATTTATTTAGGGTCTCAGCTTATGAAACAAAGTTATATTAATAAAAATAGTTACTCTTACCTACTCTATTTTCTTTATCATTCATTGTGCGCACTTTTTATTTTTTTTTATTATTGTATTGTGCACGTAACAAGACGTGCTGCAGTGCTTGTTCGCCAGCTGGATCCGGTGCGGCCGTTATGTGCACTTAAAGACGCTGCCTCAGTGCAGCCGAGTACCATAAATTGTTTATATAATCACAGTAGAAAAAGTATTATGCAGTAGCGAAACTCATGATTTAGTCACAGCGCGCATGCGTAAATCAGCGCAACTAGAACATGGTGTCCATTCAATTAGGAAATTGGGCGTAGAGTCATAATCATAATAGTACATTAAAACACAAGTATCATAAGGCAATCTGTTAACGTACGAGTCCAAGTTTGGAAAACGAGCCGCCAGGCGAGTTTTACAAAGGACGAGTGCGTCAACAGGCCTTATGATACATGTTTTTTATATTATTTTTTCTATTGAGGTAATTTTACAATTAGATTTTTTTAAAAAGGACTTGTCAAAAATATGAGTTGGTGTTTTTTTATCAGTTATGTTGGTAGCGCTTCCCGCTAAAAATTGAAATATCACATTTTGATAGTTTATGTATCTTGTGATTTTGTCTGATTGTTTACATTAAAACATTGTATCAAGCATTATACAATTATGAAAGAGGAAAACCAATACATACAATGAACTCGAAGGTTTATTAATGAACCATCCTGATTTGACATATTGGTAGTTAGTGTTGGTTATCATAAATAAAACTTGAATATAGGATTGAAGGACGTTACGTGGACCATCATGCCTTTTTATTAAGAAAACAACATATAAATAAAACTCTTTAAATAATGAAATACTTTAATGAACAATTTATTGATTTAGACTTTTACTTTCCACCATTTTGTCAACACTCACTGCTCAGTTGCACAGAAAACGACAACAGTTGTTCTTACAATTTTTAATACAAAACATAATATGGCATATATTCGATAGTTCGCCACAACGTGGAACTGGAAATCATGGATTAAAACGTCAACTTTTCATATTTGTTTGCTAGTAGCCGCCACAAATTAAGTAGACAGTGTCAACATTTTCAAGTAACGTGCATCATACATTTCGTAACCTGTCTGGAATAACAATACATTCAATTCAAAATTGCATTGCCATAAATTTATATTGTAATAAATAAAACTTACCGTTTTAATTATTTTGACAAAGTAAACCTGAGCGCATTGTTTCTTGTTTCATAATTTTTAGTTGACATTTTAACTTCACAGATTCTTATTCTTTCTTAACTAACACAGCTATAGCTATAAATTTCTTTTCTTTCAGTCCTATCACCTAGAGAAAGGATAAAAATCCTCAATTAGAAATAATATTTTAACACAAACAATTTACCATTTTGAGGTTATCTGTCAGTTATGAAAGCATGACTACCACCTCTAGAATACAAAAGGCGCCAAAAACAGTACGTTTATAGATTTTCTAAACGTCGTGTTTTCAGTGAAAAACAGTGCTTTTATAGAAACATAAGAACACCGAAATAGAAAAAATATATTAAATGGTCATATATTTTAATTTTATAACAATTTGGCTAAATTTCAGTATATTTTGTTCATAAAATAAGACTCACGAATAATACATCCGTGTCTGCCTGTTGATATCGCAGCCTATGGCATTGTTTTCAACGATACTGACAGAAGGCTTGAACGATAATAAAATCGCAAACAAAAATTTGTGTATAACTTGTAAAAAGACATTATGTTACTAAGTATACTGTTATTATACTAAAACCGTGTAAAAATACTCGTATTTTTATTTGTATTGTATAACTGGTTGTTGTTTAATACAATATTATACTTTGCGGTACCATTTGAATTGGCGCCACTAGGCGCAATAGAAATATGAGGGCTACATTCAAGGTCACTCAGTTTGGTATCAAAAGTTCAAAGGTGCCGCCACTACTGTATATGTTTTGTATACTGTGTTATAATAACCTCTTTCATTCAGACTGTGATTCGTGATAAAACTAAACAAAGTGAATATGATCAAGAAGATATATGTTTCGGATCCTTACTCTTACTCTACTGTTACTCAAATCATAAAATATTGAAAAATGGCGGAACAAACAGTTATAAGAAGATTGTTTATATTTCAGATGAATTATGAGAAGTACTAGTACCAATAATATGTAGTATTTCTATTCATTCGAAAATGATATTTAAATTCTTCTTCCGAATAGTTCGGCAGAACAGTTTCAACATAATTATTTATACAAGTTCTTCTGTTTCGCAAATTCATGACTACATCAGAATCAGAACTACTAGAACTTGAGTCAGTAGATTCAACATTCATCACTATTGATTTCGAATTTTCTATTTAAATAATGATTAACAATATAATTTTTGTTATTCGGAAACAACTGACTTGTCGGTCTGTGAATTTGACGCTAGTTCGTTCGACGTTATGTAGGTTTCGCGTCGATCGGGTTAGTTTTATTGTTCGTTTGAAATTAAATCTAATCATGTTTGGAATGAATCATTCTTAAACGAATCATGTATTAGAAAATCAGAATCACAGTCCGAACGAAAGCGCCTATTGTAGTAACTTTTTCATTTTAAGTTGTAGGCATAAATAAGTATGCGTATAATACGGGGTGGGGCAGTGGGGCCTAAATTCCGGTGGACAAGTTGGAGATGTAGAGAGGAGCTCAAGAAATTGGTTGCAACGGTGCATGGAGAACGGTTGCCATCACCTTTAAGATGTTTAGTTTAAAACTGCAAGTTTTAAAGCTTGAAATTATGTTCTTTCATTATCCAATAATACTTTATATTTTATTTGCCTTCAAAAAAGGAAGTTTTTATATTTTGAGTTCATAATGAAGTCATTACGATATGCAATTGCGTATCGTAATAACCTATATTCCGATACGCAATTTTTGGTTTTAGACGGTTGGTACTAGATGACGTTTCTTTAACCCATTTTTACCTAATTTATTTTTAGTTAATTGACAATTCATTTTAATAATATAATGTCGAAATTATTATTTTTTTTATTTAGGGAAGATTATTTACATGAAAATGTACAAATGGTTACAAATATAATCACAAATTGAGTAAGTAAATGTTATTGTAGAAAGCGCAAAATATAAAAAATAGTATAAAGAACTCATTTTATAAGACTTTCTTTTGCACTTGTCAATTAGAAAACTCGCTAGCGCTCGTTTTCTAAATTTTGGCGCGTGCGAAAAATACATGTCTAATAAAACACGTTCTTTAATATACTATTCTAGGCCCCACCTATATAAGTATTATCGAGCTATATTACCAAACTTATTTTTTACACTAAATCTAGTAACTAGAGTACAGCCAACTAAAGAAAATTTAACGATTTTGCCCATCTAGTTAAGGTAATCAACCCGAATTCGTGGATAATTAGGATTCGTTTCTCGGAGAACAATTAAAAATAAAAAGTTTACCGAAATGTCTTATTTAACCGGGTATAGTAATTGAGTTCTCGAAATCACAATAGTGGATCGAATTAGAAAAAAAAATCCTAATTATATACTCGTATGTATAAATTTTAATAAAATAATAATCACATTTATCATATTTCATACTTTTATTTTATTTGAACTATGATTATAGATTATAATCTTCAGCAAATGATCTTTCCATAAAAAACAAAATACCTCACAGTAACTTTCCTTCTAAAAGAATTGATTGCATTAGAGTTCCCATGATTGAAACAGTTAATTTTGTTGTTTACTCTGCAAACCAGTAATGGAAAATAGCATGTCTTCGTTGATTTATTTAGCAATTTGTTAGTGAAATTATCTAGTTACAATTATTTCTCACCTAAGTGTTCGTTGTCAATGTTGCAACGCGGAGCTAACAGCTTCATTACTTGGCGCTACAGCTAATTATATTTAATGACGTGCGCAGAGGCCATTACGAATCATCATAAAATCATTTCTCGATAATAGATTCCACCTTTGGCGCAAGAAAAATGCTCTTATTGTCTCGCATCCAAGATAAGTGGTGTCTGTATGCTGATGGTGTGGGCTCCGACATAACCAGAGCACCGCTAGGAATTCAGATAAAGTAGTCACTTCAGAGGGCGTTTACGATTTATTGTCTTTGTTGAAAAATTAGTGCGTTTATGTCGGGTTTTGTTTGATTCAATACCGTTAGTATTATACAAAAAATACGAGTAGACATTTTGAATATTGTTTGTTTTAAGTACAACAGCCGCCTTGGTGGCCGAGCATGTTGGGGCAGCGTGTTTAACAGCGCTCAAAGCTATCTTCACCACTCAGATCCTGGGGTCGTAGGTTCGATTCCCACGAACGGCTTGGGTGTTGTGAGTGTTTTCAAATACATTTATAAGAATACTACAAAATAATATAACAAAATAATAAAGTATTTGAATAGGGCTGTCTTCAAAAGCCGACAAAATATTATTATTACCTCCCATCATACCGAAGGTAAGGGAGATAATATTATCGGTCCAAAAATTTGATGGTAAGTTTTCAGTAAATAAGCACGAATTAGGGTCCCCATAACACGTTTTTACCTCTCGCTAAGAGAGGTATTGGATTCATGCTAAATATCGCATATCCAGATTTTAGTGAATAAGCACGTTTTAAGGTCCGTAGAATCCGATTATAACATTTTTACGATGATGTCCGTATGTGTGTACTATAATACTTAAGACATTTTTAACTACGGATTCCTCAATCTAACAATAATGGGAAGAGTCGAGTCAGTTTTGGTAACAATTGGACAACCGGAAGTAGAAGTTACAAGAAAAAATCATCTAAATATTATTTATCGAAAATTTATGTAAATACTTATATTAAAGAACGTTAAATTCTTTATTCGATAAATATAAATTCATTATTATATCTTCTATAGATTTAGAGATAAAGAAATGCATATAAAATAATTTGATGTAAAATTTCTTAGATCAAACTACTTCAAGGCAAGAAATTCAAATGTTTGTAATTCAAACATAAATGTCACTGTCAAAAATATTTGTATGCCACTGTCAAAAATATTTGTACATCGTTATGAAGATTATGAAACTAAAGAAAAAGTCAACAACGCAAAAGAATATACCTAAAAAAGAATATAAAAGGAATTTGCGAAAAATGACGAATAAAAGAAAAAGAAAAGGAAAGTAGAAAAAAAATCAGGATATTGAATATAAAGAAAATGTATGTATTGTACATAATTTATATTAAAATAATTATTAAAAAATATTTTTCGTTTTATGCGTACAACCAGGTAAAATATCTGGCGAGAGGTTATGTGCTGGCCACATCAGATTTTTACTATTTTTACGATGATGTGTGTGTGTGTGTGTCTGTGTCTGTGTGTGTGTGTGTGTGTGTGTGTGTGTGCGTGCGTGCGTGCGTGCGTGCGTCCGTGCGTGCGTCCGTGCGCGTGTGTGTGTGTGTGTGTGTGTGTGTGTGTGTGTGTGTGTATGTGTGTGACGATGTTTCCTTCACTTTAACTCTTGCAACAAACTTCCGAAAATTCTTCCGTATTTGGGCTTTTTACATTCATATAAAGAGTTGATTAGATTTTAGGTAAAATTGGACAACCGGAAGTGATACTTTACTTGAAGCCCGTAACAGTTTTTAATGAAAAATTATATTCAAATATAATCAAAAACTTTTCAATTTTAGTATTTAAGACTTTCATATCAAGGGAAATAACATATTAGTGAAGTGATAGTTTACTTGAAGCTCTGAACACATTTTCGTGAAAAATATATTATGATATATTCAAAAACTTTTTAAATTCAGTATTTAATACTTTTAGATTTATGAGAACATATTAGATTTTTCCTAAAATTGATAAACCGGAAGTGATACTATACTTAAAGCTCTGAACAGATTTTCGTGAAAAATATATTGATATAGGCGATAGGAAATAAGCAATATGACATCTGGTGGTATTTTGAGAAATTATACCTAGTTGACTGGATAATTTATACATGTGACATTTGTTTGACTGTATAAACACAAGTGTTATCTATTATGTTCCTAATATTTGCGTTTAGGTATATAATATCTCTTAATATTTCACACGTAATGCATAAATGAAATTAGTAAATGTCAAATTATCCCGTTAGTTTTTTTAAAAGCCATTTTTGCCCTACGATCTTATTTTCCATCGCCTATATTCCAAATTTGTCAAATTTGGTATTTAAGACTTTTATATGAAGGGGAGCAACATATTAGACTTTGGCTAAAATTGATAAACCGGAAGTGATACTGTATTTGATGCTCTCAACATATTTTCGTGAAAAATATATTGATACAATCCAAAACTTTTCAAATTTGGTATTTAAGACTTTTATATTAATGAGAACGACATATTAGATTTTTTTCTATGATAGATAAACCGGAAGTAGTACTTTACAGGAAGCTATAAACAGATTTTCTTGAAATAATATATTAAAACATGACCCAAAACTTATCAAAATTTGGTATTTATGACTCGTGTATAATTTGAAACATCATATTAGATTTTGACTATACTTGTATGATAAACCGGAAGTGGTACTTAATTTGGAGCTCTTAACAGAATTTCGACGAAAAACATGATAAAATATAATCCAAAATTTCGTATTAGAGACTTTTTTATTTATTGGAATAACAAATTAGATTTTGTTTACAAACAATCAATCGGAAGTGATACTTTACTTAAAACTCATTGCTATTTTAAATATGGAATTGACGGGAGGTTATGTGCTGGCCACACCAAATTTTTATTATTATTATTATTACTATTATTATTATTATTATTATAATTATTATTATTATTATTATTATTATTATTATTATAATTATTATTATTATTATTATTATTATTATTATTATTATTATTATTATTATTATTATTATAATTATTATTATTCTTATTATTATTATTATTATTATTATTATTATTATTATTATTTTTAAAACAGATGAATGATTTTAAGTTTGTTCCTTTTGCATGTTATATTTCAGAAATGGGTAATATAATATGTCCAGTCAAAGCATTATAATGTTTAAACAATTTATTTGGTGTTTCTTTATATGTTGATTTTCATATAATAAATATTGTCTGAAGAAGGTAGTGTATAGAAAATAAAAACTACATTATTTATTAAACCTATTTATTTCAACTTGTATTGAACGACGAAGAAATAATATACTCTAGTTTTCATCCTTCACGTCAGTAGTAAACCGTCCGAAGAACCCTCACAACGAAGTGACCTCATCGCTGCTATAGGTACCTAAACGAACAAATACGCCAGCAATGAGTGAGGTGACGCCTGGTAAACGCCCACACGGTAGAAATATGTCATCATCATTACCGATATCTGCGTACAAAGCAGATTGACACACCCAGCAATGGGTAATATGCCGTGATGATATATTTATATATTTATTTATTTAACTTTGAATTTTTTAGGAAGTTTATAATAAAATTGACAAACATTATTTCTATTTATACAGTGTCTATGAAAAAGTAGACAAACACTTTATCTCGCTTATTATTAATTTTAGCAAACTCAACTATAGTTATAACATAAATTATAGTAGGTAGGTACATACATTAAATAACACTTCTACATAAATTTGGAAGTACGAGTACTCAATATTATTACTTCCTGTTTTCAAGTAATTTAACAATAACTTTTAATGTTTTAATGGAATACCTATTATATTTATTCAAATTTAAAAAGTATATGTAATTTGCTATAGAATGAAATAATTCATTTGATATTTTATTTAAAAAATATATTTTGCAATACCCTTTTGTGAATATGACACATCCTAATATTATTACTTAAGTTATAGGCCAATTATTCTGGACAAATCTGTAAGTCTTACAGATCTAAAAATCTGTAAAAAACTGACAAAAAAAGCATCAAGTTTTGTTGATTAAAGGAAAGAATAAAGCCATCAGTTATAAATAACATACTCGTATCACTCGAATTCTATTAATTTTGATAAATTTTAAAAAGTACGGGATTATTATTTTCAAGCATATAATTACATGTAAGAAGTTCACATGCCCTATTAGTATTAATAAATTTGTGTTATGCAATAATTATTAATAAAACAGGTAGATTTATAACAAATCTGCATACTTAGATAGGTACTATAATATAATTAGAAAATATCTACCTATTTTTTTGCATTACATTTTTTTCTTCGAAAAGGTTTCCTGTTCAAATATCTCAAATTCTATTCGTATCTTTCACATCTATCTCACAAACATAATAAAAAATAGTTTGCATAAAAATATTTGTCTATAATTAATCGAAAATAATAGCAATACCATATGAAACCAATAGAATTAAAGAATTAGCCTTGAATTCTCACACAAACAGCAGCCAATATGAATATAATTTTCCTGTAATAACAGGCTGTGCACCAATTTCGAGAGCATTGCTTTACCCGGATACCTTGTAAGTTTATATGTACGTATGTAATGATGTATGAAGTGCACTGTCATTCATCAAACATCGCGTTAAGAAATCGCAGTCAGGGTCACACCTGTTGTAGGTGTGCTATTTTAATTATCTCCATGAATTCATGAGTAATGCCTAATGTCTGTGTTATTACTTCGTAACAGAGTGTGAAAATTATGTACAGGGAGCTGTCTTTAGATCATTTCACATTATTTTATCGTTATAATAGATTAAAAATTTAGTAAGCACACAACATTTTATATTCTTTCATAAAATAAATAATGAAAGAGAGAGTTAGCGCTAATAATATTTGTGCTTTAGCAGCTCATGTACAATATACACAACATTTTGTAAATTACGATGAAACTACCAACCTTGAATTTGAAAATGACTACAAAAAAGATTATTTTTAGAAATGTGTCACATCACCACTAATAACACACAAAATTTAAGTGCAATTTATGCGTATTTATTAAATAATTTCTAATAACAACAAAACTAAAGTACTCTATTAAACTTTTTGTATTCATATTTACCGCGCTTTGGGTGGTTTGCCGCGGTAGCTCTGTTCTCTTCTTCTTCGTGCTGCACCCACATCTTAACCTTACAAGTTAGTTCTAGAAAACAAACTTTTTCCACGTTTCGGCCGACATGTGTTTCAAAATTTAAAAAACATTTTTCTTTAACCGAAAACAAAAACAGTAAAATAACTTTTAAAGTGTTTATTTTAAACTGTGTAATATGTAACAAAAAACGTTTCCAAATTTAAAAATAATATGTTCATAACAAAAATTTAATGAAGATAGATGTTTCTACGTCCGATTATTTTCTAATTTAAAACTGTTAAACATATTTGTAAGTATTACAACTTCAACATGTAACAAACAAGTTATACAATATAAATGTACATTTTAGTATTCCCTGATGAAGTTACAAAATCAGTAACAAAATATTGGAATTTTAAATAAAATTAACATCTAAATGGGTTATTAATATAATTCCTGCCAATAACCGCCGAGAAATCCATTATTTATTTTATCAATCAACAAGTACGGCATTACTTCTTCCTAACATTTTATATTCTATTCAATAAATGCACAAAGTAGTCGAATTTGTTCTTATAATTAAATTTACTTTGGAAACCTAAATTGTTTTAATTAAGGATGTAGTAATAATTATTGTAACGTTTTATTTAGTATAAAAATTTAAGAATTATTATTGATGGGGTTTCCACCGTAATCAAAATAGTGAATAATAACACTATTACACTAAAATACATCATAAAACATTTATGAAATATAAAATAAAAAAAATAAATAAATAAATAAATGAATATATCATCACGGCTTATTACTCATTGCTGGGTGTGCCAATCTTCTGTGTGTACATTTATAATAATAATGATAATAATAATAATAATAATAATAATAATAATAATAATAATAATAATAATAATAATGATTTATTGCCCAACAGTTAAAACCATTTACAGGACAACACATAAAATAAGTAATGAATACATTTAGGATACGCATGTACATGTACCATAATAGACATAAGAAAAAAAATATTAAAATTATACAAAAATTACAAAAATATATCCTCATATAAATTGTTCGCATTTTTGGAAATTATTGTTATGGGAGCACGCTGGACTACACTCGAATGGGATGAAGGAAGTTGAAATGTCCTAGAAAACCTGGCTGCCTGACGTGGAACGTGAATCTGGACACGCGACAGGAGAAAAGGCGCATCTATTTCACCACGTAGGAGGAGCCACAGAAATTTAGCACTGCTCATCTCTCTTCGGGTCGCCAGGGATGGCATGCTATGACGTTGAAGGAGGGCCTGCTGATCTATACCCCTTGGAGGATAAACTCTATCTAGTTTGAAGGACAAAAATTTCAAAAACCTGCGATAAATACGGTCAAGTGCCAAGTGTTGGTAGGTATAATTGGGGTACCAGATAAGACTAGCGTATTCAAGTTTACTTAATACGTAAGCATAAAAAAGTGATTTCATTGCATCCGTATTCCCAAAAATGTTGGTGATTCTTAACTAACTAAATAGTTAAATATGTTTCCAACTTTTTTAAATGCATGAAAGCTTATACGGCGTGTGCAACTCTGCTGGCCGATGACGTCGTATACCGGCTCGATTTTACAGTGTCTATGTTATCTGTCAACACAAAAATTCAATATCTTACTATGTGATAATAGATGGCAGCACATTCAAATTGCAACATTATTTTTTAAAAATATTGAAGGTTAGTAAATTTCACTTGTTTTTTGGTCATATCAATATATTTTTAATTAATAGCCATGGTAATTAGTTAGTTAGGGTAACTAAAATTTTGAGTAAGTACTACCCGTCATTTTTAAGCCTCAAAGAACAAACACATGTCAATTGGTATATTTTCACTAGAGTAATCCTATTTAACACAGACAGATCTGTTTATTATTATGAGGTGGTATTCGGTATTGCAAGTTTCTTTATTTTTGTTCTTTTGAGGTTCAATGTTCAAAATATAAAACATTCTTTTGCATGTTATATTAATAATTAATAATATTCTTTTATAAAAACAAAATTTATGCAAATACGTTTTAGCTTTCCAAATTATTTGTAAGTCTTATGTATGTTAATCCAAGAAAACTGTAATAGAAAAATTTAAGTACACCATTAATTGATACTGACGCCTCTAGAGACCGCCAACCTGCACCATCTATTGAGCATTGACTACATAGCCGGCCAGAAACGCGCTGCCATGGCGGTAAAAACATTTAAACAAACTACAATAAATACTGTTTTCAATATTTTTTTTATAAAAAACCTGTTATAGTAGAAATGTTTTATTTATTCTAATACGTATAAATTTCATGAAGAATAACATAAAAAATTACAAAGTAGTGGAAACCACCATTAAAATAAATGTTTATTAAGACGATAAATAAATAGTAAAAGATAATAAAATTAACGATCACTATGATTAAGCAAATATTAAATACTAATTTAATATCAAGAAGATAATAAACTAGTTAAACACTAACACACTAAGATTATTTATTATACAATTCACAACGCACTATTTATTTACACGATATTATTCATTATTTATTTAGACTCACTGGACTTCGCTATTACATTTAACTGGCTGACTGCCTATTCATGTAACTGATTAACTTCCTTCTGACGGACTAACTGTTCTAACTTCCACAGCTTCAGTATCACCGACTGTCCGTATGGCACAACTCATCAACACCACCACTACCACTCGCCGCTACACTCTCTCCGTATGCCTAGCTTCCCAATACTCTTCAAAAATACCGATTATTCACTTCCACAGCTATCCAAGTATACCCGTAACTTCCCGAATACTCCACTCGACACCAAACTGCATACGCTAACCACGATACTGCTGTGCCACTGACTCCTTACTATCTATGTAACTGTCCTTCTGACGGACTAACACTCTACGTGACTGTCTGTCTGTACATAAGTACGTCGCTTATATAGTTATTCTAATATTTTTCTGAAACAGTCTTGAACTATATAACAATGCGCGGGTAATTACGCGCATCTCCTACTTGTATACATAATGGTCCGTCTCCCTTCGCCTGCCTACCACGCGCTGCACTACGGTAACGATCGCCTACCTAGGCTCTCCCTACCTACTAGAATGTTTCTATTCACAGGCGGCGGTTCGCACTAGAGGTGGGCGCGTGAATAAGTTTTTGTTCACGATCACGCACGCTCACGGAACTAAAAATGTAATCACGACCAATCACGCACGACTTTTTATGTTTGATTCACGATCACTCACGCTCACGATTTTATTTTAGCACTCAGGCCCGTTCACGCCCGGCGGGTCACGTTCGTGTCTCGTAATTGTTTCTATGTACACTTAAGCCTGTTTAACACAGTCATAGAACCCTATTCTTAATTTTTAACCACTGGTTATTTTTTTTCCAATCGTTATTGATTTGACAACTAAAAATCCCTTTTTTTGTTATATGTCAACATACTTGATTGGTTAAAACATTTTACCGGTTTCAGGATATTATTCCATTGTTTACATGTAAAAAAGTAGGCTGGTAACTAAGTAATAACTGTATCTGTATGGTAATATTATTACCATACTGACTTGTCAACAATGGTCTACAAAATGAAAATAAAATAAAATGAAAATATAATGCTCTTTATTAATACATACAGATAACGTTAGCCTATCGTTCTAAATACAGTCTACTTTTATTCTAAGGTAATAAAGATGTAGAACAAAGCACATAATTTGAATGTTTGACATATTGACATATGTCAAAATAATTCTTCTGTTAACCATAGCAATCTGAAAGTAGCATTAATGAAAAAAAAAAAATATTTGTCAATAATGTCTTAATTTTCTGAAACCGATAAACTATTGAACAAACCACGGATGTTATTAATCATAACAAGCCTTAGATGTCTTAAAATCCTCGCTCTACGAGCTCGGATTTCAAACCGACATCTTCGGCAGTTATGATATACATAACATTCCTAGGTATGTTAATAGCTATAACCAGTGGTTAAAAATTAACCACTGAGATACAGAATAGGCCCCATAAGTTGTTAACAAATTGGTAATAAGTTAGGTAACAGATGGATTTCATTGGAAACGAATGTTTATGGACAACTAGGTTGTTCTATTCCATCACAAATATCATTATAAATTTGTATATCTTTAGGGAAATCGGAGCAACTGTGTATATAATTTTGGATACAAAAATAACATTATTTTTATGCAAAAAAATACTGTTGATGACTTATTTGGACATAATAATAATAACAAGAATGTAAAGTAAAACATGGAAATTGACAATTTTTTAAATAAAAAATAGAAGAAAACTTGTACTCACGCCCGATTAAATTTCAATCACGCCTGATCACGCACAATAATTTTTTAGTGCCTCACGCTCACGTCCAATCACGACGTAAAATTTAAATTATATTCATGATCATGCGGGTCACGTCGTGACCCATCGTGACCCGACAAAATCACGGCTCACGGCCCGCGCCCACCTAAACCTAAATTGAAAGCATACTTGAGCAATATTTTCATTTTGTTTTGTGAAGTCCTTTTATGTCTCTAACAAAACTTGAATGTAATTTCCGAGACTCCGGGCCATCCAATAATTATTAATATTATTACGCAGAGCTATTATTTAAAAAGTTACAGATTTTTTTTAAATAGTGTTCCTCTAATTTTTTGAGCAGTCTATCTATAACGAGTATATTACAATTTTAATTTATTTAAGTAAAAAAAAATTACACGTACCTGCACAAGCTGTCTGTATATTACTATTGTTTATAGTAACCAAGGAAACATGATGCAATTGCAAATACAACTCCTATGATTTTTATAAAATAATTTTACAACTGATGAAGGCGGGCACTTCGCTTTCGAAACACTCAAATATTTCGTAATTTATTTGATGTGAGTTCATTTGAAAGCTTTTTTTCAATTTTTGCAATGTTTTATTAAAAAAGTGATTGTTTGACTTTAAGCGCAGTGGGGTAGCAAGAAGCGAAAACATATGTGTGCCAACTACTGAGTCTACTAATTTTAATAGAACACAGATATTTTTGTTTCTATGTCTTAAAAAAATTAATGCTTGTATTCCACATGACTCATGTGCCCGCGTCTACGCACCACCGATTTCTACGGTACTGTTTACGCGCTTGTACTTTTAGGTATCTCTATTCTCTCTACTCTCTTTATCATAGCAGACATAAGCAATTTTCAACGTCATTATTTTTTTCTCACATAGTATTACGTACTTAATTTAAAGGAAAGAAAATATGGAACATTTTTTTTATGAAGATGAACATATAAAAAACACTAAAATCTTTTTAGATTAAAACTTAGGTAAGTTGCCAAATTTATATATTGTTTGGTTAAAGTTATAAAAAAATAATGAAAGGACATCCTAAGACCTTCAATAAATTGTTTCGTTTGCAATTTTGTTATGTAGGCATCTATCTCATTTTGATATTGCATGCAAAATCAAATTCAGTAATATATCAAGTCATGTAAACACAAAACGATTAGCTGTCACAAATCTAAACCGAAACCAACAATTACAAACTTAATTATGCACTTAGCAATCAACAGACATAGCCAAACCAATCCATTAACTTGCAGTCCTTCACGTGGCAAAAAAGCGGCAGCGGCCAAAATCAGTGCCTGTGTTTCACTTTCAAATTATAGTGGGTGATCAATCGAATTATTTGCTGGTAGTTAAACTATTTCATGTTAACGTGTCAAGCATTTAAAATACATTCACCTATTGCACTGTTTCTCCTACAGTTTAATTCAATAAATAACCATGTAATAGTATGAATTAAAATGTTTGATATAGTTTTTATCAAATTATGGAACATAATGTTTTCATAATTTTTTTATACGAAGGTCATGATAGAATTATTGAGACTAT
Source organism: Harpalus rubripes (assembly GCA_963082715.1). Taxonomy (NCBI): domain Eukaryota; kingdom Metazoa; phylum Arthropoda; class Insecta; order Coleoptera; family Carabidae; genus Harpalus; species Harpalus rubripes. The sequence goes on from OY720457.1 coordinate 22,943,957, forward strand.
ACAATTCATCAAAAAATAGACCAATCAGACAGCTCAATTTTTCTTAGTTACGCTGTATCGGTTATTTGCCTTGCTAAGTTGTGTTTCGCAGAACACAATGAGGTGTTGCACGGTTATTTTTCTTTGCTTTAATCAAAAGAATAAGAAAAAATATTTAGCCCCTATTTTTTATTTTTTTGTATTATTCTTTATTCATGAGAAATTGACTTTGAAATTATAATGTTTGAATTTCCGCTTCCCCTTTCGCCTGATGACGTCAGCATAAACCTAACCAACGAGGGTGTGGCTTACATTTGCCAACGGCGGAATTTAAACGAGTGACAGTCATGGCATCTGACAACTACTACTGATTTTTGTATTTGGAAATAATCAAACATGGTTATAAAAAAGTGTTTTGTGCAGTGTGCCCAAATAGAACTGATAATAAGGAAACATAATACATACTGCCTCAAAACGAAGAAAGAAGAATGAAATGGTTGTCGCAAGTAAAGATAAAATTAAAATTTCTTTTTTGTAAAGATCATTTTGAAGTAAATATAAATATTTTTATAATTAAATAACTATTGAATACATTTATTTTTTAGCTGGAAAATGATGCACTCAGGTTATACGGTTTCTTATATCGGCTAATCTTTGCACTATTGGACTATAAGAGAGATTGATAAATCCAGGATAAAATATTATTAGACGGTATTGCTTAAGACCACTACTGACGATAATGTCAATCTTCAACTGAAGAGGATCTATTCCAAACAATGTGTCGCTGGAATATGTTTTATATATGTTTTAATAATATTGTATTCTGTATGTTCCTGACACGAAATAAATCCAAAACTCAAAATAGAAAATAATGTGTGTGTCATAAAGTGTCAGGTGTCAACTAAAATGGAAAAAAGAGAGAACGGGGGAAAATTACTCAGAAATACACAAAGAAAACATGTTGGAGATAAATAAATGTAAAAATAATATATGGGATTAAATTTATAATGAATTTAATTTAATTAATGTTGACATGTGTCAAATTTATTTTACACAATAAAATTTACTTCCTCGAACATCGGTGGAGTAATTTATTCTGTAGATTTACTTAGCTAGTATTTTTATTCTTGTTTTGACGAAAATCTCTGGAATAAACTATTTTTCTTCAGGAGTAAATTTTACTTTGCTAGTGCTTTACTTATCCATATTTTATAATACTGGGCATGAAACTATGAAATATAACGCTATAATATAATAATAAATAACTAAGAACTACGCTAAAGAACCAAAAATCACGATGCACTATAAGTCAGACCTTATGTCACACAGTTGTCATTAAAGCAATCATTGGCGTTGATGTATGATACATTTGTTTTTTTTTTCATCATCTTTCCAGTTTTGTCATTGGCGAATGTATGTCTGATGCCACAGACAGTGTAATTTGGCGCCAACGCCAATTCAAAAAGTAAATTTTTAAACTGCTACTGTGCTTAATATATACAGAAATTTGAACAGAAAATCATATTTAATCACACTGTAGAACGTACTTATTCGAATTTCAGAAGAAAAAAGATATGTTAATTTTTTTTGCAACATTAGTGGTGTTTCGGTCGCAAACAAATAATAATGGATATAAATGAACAAGTAATATTTTTGACATTTCGTAAAAATATAGTTGGTTGATTCGTTGTATAGTCATACAACTAGATATGTTACCTGAAAACACAATTCCACCTACGGTGTCATTGTGTTTCCTAGGCAACACATCTCGTACTACTGCATGTTCGATTATTTTTGATCCTCTTGCCCTCTTGTTGTATAACTACTGAATATAACACATGGTTAATATTTTTACATGCTCAAAATAGTTCCTTACAACAATAATAGACTTCACCAGTGACAATTCATCCTTCCACTTCATACAAGCTTCCAACCAATCTTGTTTTGGTTTGCTTTTAAAATAATTATGAATTGCAGTATCAATATCTTCTTATAGTTTATTTATTTATTTATTTATTTATTTATTTATTTAGCGCTCTAAACAGAGCTAAGTGCTCCAATTACAGAGAAGCATTACATTACATGCAAAGTACATACATTTTCGGTAGTAGATATACAATATAAAGCAAGGGTAACATTAGAAAAATATTACTACAAAAATTAATTAGTAACACAAATAATAATATATATTACATATTGCGAAAGATTAGTTGCATCTGTTTTTTGAATGAATTCAAAGGAGTGTTAAAAATATCTGGAATATTGGCATTATTTGACAGTTTATTATATAACATAAGTAAACGATTCATATCAGAATTGATTGCAGAATTAGTATTGTAAAAATTTATAATGAATAGTTCATTCGATCTTAACGTGTGCGACTGCACGCGAAAAGAAAGTTGTGTAAGTAATAGTGGGCAATCAATTATGTTATTAAGTAATTTATACATAAAAACAATGTCTAGTAAATTGCGTCTGTTATACAGCGATGGGAGGTTGAGGTTGTAATTCGGGAATTTTGTGAAAAAATATCTGCAAAATTTATTTTGAATACTTTCAATTTTGTTTATATATGTGAAGTATTGCGGATTCCAAACAACTACTGCGAATTCTAGCTGACTTCTGACTAGAGCAAAATATGGGATCAAAAATGTTTCAGGGTTTTTAAAATTTTGGCAAGTTCTAATAAGAAATCCCAATATTCAACAGGATTTCTTGACAATGTTGTCAGTGTGGTTATCTAATAGAAATTTGATATCTATAGTTACACCTAAATCTTTAATTTCATTTACTCTAGTAATTTATTACCTGATATATTATAAGTATATTGTATGATAAATCTATTTCTCGTAAAACTTATATAAAAACATTTGTTAATCTTAATCCGTAATTTATTGTTAGTAGTATAGTTTACAATCTATTCAAATCTGATTGAAGTTCAATACAGTGAGCTGTTGTAGTAACCGGATGATATATTTTTAGGTCATCTGCATATAGTAGGAATCTACTAAACTTCAAACAACAACTAATATCATTTAAAAAAAATATTAAATAATAGGGGCCCTAAGTGACCACCCTGTGGAACTTCAAAAGATACTAAAACAGGGTCAGATTTGTATCCACTAAAACTACACACTGAGTTCTACCCGTCAGATACGATCGAAACCAACTTAATAAACTACCATTTACGCCGACATTAGCTAATTTACTTAGTAATATATTGTGATCTATTTTGTCATACGAAACCTTTTTACTTACCACGTAATTTTTTTTAATAACCAAAAATAGCTAAATTTTGCACATTGTCAAATCAGGTGAGTGTGATTCGTATTCTATTACTTTTATATATTTTTCTCCAAAAATTGAAATGTTAAAGCTGCACTATGGGTAGTAGACACATTAACATTTATTGTATTTCTCTCTCTAAACACTTCAGATAATCATTTTTCAGTGTATTATTTAACTGTAACTATCTTCAGTCCATTCAACGTAACTGCATTTTACCCGTCCTGCATACATTACTTTTTTCATGGGTCGCTGTTTTTAGTCATAGATTCTATTAGTAAATGATAATCTAATCTTCATTTGATGCTCTATTGCCGCATAAATAACTTTATTGTCTTCTTCGATTATTTTCTTTTAAAAAAACAGCATATTCTTTCAGGGAACAACCAGGATTGGGTTGATCATTTTGAGGCCTAAGCTGAAGTACGTCCGAGGCCGACCATTCTTTTAAAAACTAACATTGAAAAAGAAATGGTAATTGCAATAAATATAATTGTACTAAACATATATTTCATTTATGAAAAATTATACGGAATTTAACATGTAAAATCATAATTTCGTAATTTGTTTGAAGCTTTTTACCTAAAATAATTAGGGAAGCAGGAAATTACGAAAGTATGATTTTACATGTTAAAGTTCTGTGTTCCGGTGTCGCAGTCAACAAATAAAAATAAACCTATATTATATTTTTTGAAAGATTTAATAGAGTTCTTGCAACTTGAAGACCCAAGCTGTAGCTTATTTTTAGCTTACCACTTTGCAGCCTGAATTATTAAAAAAAAATCTGATATGGCCAGCACATAATCTCTCGTCAGATATTTTTTTTCTTTTTGTTTATATTCGTCATTTTTTCGCAAATTCCTTTTATATTCTTTTTTACGTATATTCTTTTGCGTTGTTGACTTTTTTATTTTCATAATGTACAAATATTTTTTTGACAGTGGCATGCAAATATTTTTAATAGTTCCATTTATGTGTCAATTACAAACATTTTAATTTCTTGCCTTGAAGTAGTTTGATCTGAGATTTATTACATCAAATTATTTTATATGCATTTCTTTATCTCTAAATCTATGAAAGATTTAATAATGAATTTATATTTATCGAATAAAGAATTTAACGATATTTAATTTTCGATAAATAATATTTAGATTTTTTTTCTTGTAACTACCACTTCCGGTTGTCCAATTGTTACCAAAACTTAATCAACTCTTCCCATTATTGTTAGATTGAGGAATCCGTAGTTAAAAATGTCTTAAGTCTTATAGTATTTGAGAAATCGTCGATCCAAAATCCACACCACACACGCGCACGCACACGCGCGCGCGCACACACACACACACGCACACGCACACGCACACGCACACGCACACGCACACGCACACGCACACGCACACGCACACGCACACGCACACGCACACGCACACGCACACGCACACGCACACGCACACGCACACGCACACGCACACGCACACGCACACGCACACGCACACGCACACGCACACGCACACGCACACGCACGCGCACGCGCACACGCACACGCACACGCACACGCACACGCACACGCACACGCACGCACGCACGCACACACACACACACATCATCGTAAAAATGTTATAATCGGATTCTAGGGACCTTAAAACGTGCTTATTCACTAAAATCTGGATATTTCTTAGCGAGAGGTAAAAATAGTGTATATTATCAGAAAAATAAAATTTTATTTTCCAATTTTGAAAAGATGGTGGTTCCACTTTGAAACCACAAGCAATGTACAACACCTACAAATGTAAATTCATTCATCTTGTGTTTGTGTTTCTGATATAAAGGGGTATGTGACCAAATTTTTATTGTAACATATATGATACTAGACAAAAATCTGATGTGGCCAACACATAACCTCTCGCCAGATATTTTACCTGGTTTTACGCATAAAAAGAAAAAAAAATTAAATACAAATATGTATATTCATGTCTCACTACAAAATAATTCTCACATATATTTGCGATATTTTAATATAATTTATGTACAATACATACATTTTCTTTATATTCAATATCCTGAAATTTTCTTTTTCTACTTTCCTTTTCTTTTTCTTTATATTTGTCATTTTTTCGCAAATTCCTTTTATATTCTTTTTTACGTATATTCTTTTGCGTTGTTGACTTTTTTTTATTTTTATAATCTTCATAATGATGTACAAATATTTTTGACAGTGGCATACAAATATTTTTGACAGTGACAGTCAATTATAAACATTTGAATTTCTTGTCTTGAAGTAGTTTGATCTGAGAATTTTTACATCAAATTATTTGATATGCATTTCTTTATCTCTAAAACCCTCGTATTGAATATCAAGAAAATTACTTTTTTCATTAAAATTTAAAGAACATTAAATTCACTAAACGCCAAAAATAAAAAGCTTCGTAGAGTTGCTTTTTTTGTATAATGTAGAAAATGTTCCAAAAGCTTCACAATTCTCTCTACAACCATTTTTAAATTAGAGTCTAAAATATACAACTCTATATTCATCATTCAGTGATTGACATTTCTCATTTCTGCAAGAAACAAAATCAGTTACAGTTTATTAATTTTTGCTTAATATTGTTTAATATGTAGTATGCGGTTTAATTATTGAAATTATTTCGTAGTATTCCATGCATTTCAGTTTCAAACAGTTTCTTGATTAATTATTCAGAAAAACAAATAATTAGATGATTGGAAGCAGAATCTATACTGTGGATATACATAAATTTATATTATGTGTACAACATTTCTATCGAGTTTCTCAATAAATCATCCCTAATCGGAAGCTCTAATTAATCCTTCCCTGATCATTTCTCATTCCATTCGCACAACACATGTAACTAGACATGCAGGGCAACACTAGGCGAACAAATCAATACGGCTGGTATAGAGTCCGGGGCATAAATAATTATCCAGCAAAACTCTTATGATTTACAAGAGATCAGCGCATTGCGCATTCGCCGTCATAAATCAGGGTACATTCGCCCGCGCTCACCGTTACACAACAGTCCCGTTGTAACAGACCCCGACAACCGAATTAATCAGAATTAAATGTACACGCAAATGGACTGGACTGGACAGTGGATAAGGATACGACTTGTTTACATATGATTGTTAGTTGTTAGTGTTGTAGTACTTGCTTTAAACAACAGTACTATTCTAATGTCATTAGCGTTGTCCATTGTCACAAATGAGATTCAGACACGGGTATTTAAATAAAAGATAGTTAGGGGGATATAGTAAGGATGACAATGAAATGAAAAAATATCAAGAATATTAAAATTTAAAGTAACACACTATAAGTAATGGAACAAAAATAATGTGCATTTAAGCTAATTAGCTTTTAAAAAAACAATGCTTTTATTTAGGATAACGTGTCCAATAAGGGGACAAAACTTGCTCCATTAGAAGGTCATTTTTTTGCCATTTTAGCGGTATATTGTATATCCGGAAAAAGTCATGGGTCACTAAAAATATGAATTTTGCAGGTTTTTATTTTTGTAATAAAACAATTGAAATATTAAGTATTATCAAATGTTCATTTTTAAATTTATGCTATATAATTCCATTCATGTATTTAACTTACTCAGTATTGCCCACTATGTTACCTACATAAAAATATAGAATTTAGCCTAAACAAAATTTTAATAAATAAATTAGGAAATTTTGTTTATTTTATTAAATTAATGTTATTGTTTGAAACAAATGAACATAGTTAATGTTATTCATTGTTGGAAGGCTAAAAACAGTAACTGGTAGTATTTACTTACTATTAATCAGAGTTGATTAAGCTATGACTAAAACAACAAATTCAGTTCTTTCTTAATGTTACCAATGTAAAGTTAGTTAGGATGCTTTAAATTTTGAGTAAATACTACCAGTCATTATCTTTTCTATGGTATAATTTTCCACTATGGCGACAATTTTATGTCCCAGCGTCAAGAGTAAATGTTGATAAATATTCCGCGGGCAGATTCGGTCTTCAAATATTTAATAAATTACCCTAATCTATCAGAAATCAAGCAAATGAGAAAAAATCTAAAAGAGATTTAAAAAATTTTATGCTGCAGCATAGTTTTTACGATGTAAATTACTATCTGAACATGTATTGTTATATTCTGTTACTTAATATTTTCTATTATTGTGACTGTAATCGTAATATTTCATTTTTTATTGTAATCCTGACATTTTCTATACACTGTATTGTGTCTACAGAAATTAAATATATTATTGTTATTATTATTTAAAAATAAAGGCAACTTTGGCAGAATAACTGGAAATCCAAGTGATTATAAAATTGAGCATCGCAATTAGAAAGATCTATAAAAAGTGTCCTAACGATATGAGAAACCAAAATCCAGTATTTTTTTATTATTTAGCAATTGCAAAATTTATATTTTCGCCTATGCGATATAAATATCATATTAGGTATGCAATTTAATTGACTACTAAATTTAGTAAACAAATAACACATGTCATTATTATATAATTTTATAGTAAACAAAAAATGTCTACAAGTATTTACAAGTAGGTACTAATCTTTTAATTATCGTAATAAATCTAGACATACATGGTACATCACAACTTTAGGTACAAACTTTATGAACATAAATATAGAACTGCCCAAAATGAGTAGAAAAAGCCTAATCAACACAGGTCTTATCTTCAAATGTTTCCGAAATTGAGACCATTTTGTATTAGAATCAAAGAAAAACTGGCAAAGATAGTGATCGAACAAAATTTTGTGTATTTCAGTAGATCATAAAAAACAAAAAAGTTTTTTTTTCTCATTTTCTAATAATTACGAAGTTACTTGAAAATTAAATGTTGAGCACGTCACCACAACATTTAACTTATTATTAAGTATTTGATTCTTGTTTTGGTTTGAAAAATAAAAGCTCAACTAAGATGATCTCTAAAAGGTAAACAAAAAGTCTCAATTAATCGAAGTTGTAATTCTTATAGTTTTCGAGATAAAGTAGCATAGCTAAGGGGTAAAAATTCATTTTTCACTGCCTTATATCTCGGAAACTATTGAAGATCGGACCCATGTTGATTACGCTTTTTTTACTCATTTTCGTCACTACTATCATGCACTTATAGTTTGTACCTGAAGTCGTGATACAGCAGGTATGAACGACAATTCAATTTTTGGTTGGAATGCCACCCTATAACTTATATTTCCATTTCAAAAACTTACTCAAAATTTCAGTTCTGATGTTATCAGTGTAAAAATCAAAAGTTATTTAAGATAAAAGAAAGTAAAGAGCATGATGCAACAGCCAAAAAGCAATAACCATCTTCCTGTGTATGTGTGCAGCTGTGCGGTGAACAGACACTCCTACGAAACGTATTTTCGTTCAGTTCTAATTAAAGCTAATTTATCACTAATAGCAACATTAACCTGCACACCAAGTACGCAGTTAGGAAATTCGTGAGCTAAAAATCAGCTGTGAACGGCGAAACACACTTCACGTTCCTAAAACACTATAAATTATATTCGGGATTTAATCGCTCTGAGGTGTTTACTACGTTTACACAACGCTAGTTCGGTGTAAAAACAACAAAAATATTTTATTTATAATCTATTTTATATATGGAAATAAATTATTTGCAAAGCTGTCATTTAGTTTCATTACTCGGGAACACCGAAACGAGACTCAAAGACAATGGCGTAGAATATGAAGTTAAATTTGAAATTTGTGTAGGTGACATACAGTTTTATCATAACGAGTATTTGCTTAAAAAGTCAAATTCTCAGAGTCTGTGGTTTGGAGTTGTATGTCAGTAAGGGGTGTGGGTAAATAATATTTTTCTACTGCCACTAGTGTAAGTGGGTCTTTACAGAACAGACTACTAACGATGTAAGTTCGCGACTACAAATAGTGAATGAACTTTCATTACATAACACTGTTACGTAATGACAAGAAAATTTAAGTTGGCAGGACTGATTGTTGGGTTAATATTATATTATGACAACAATAAATATTTCAGTCAAATTTGCAATAACTAACGTATCTGAATTTTATTTATGATAACAATAAATACTTCAGTCAAATTTGTAATAACTATATCTTGTTCCATTTAAGCCGTTCAGTATTATAGAGAAGAGGGCATAGTCTTGAACTCTCTGATTGGCTGAAATCGGAGACAAGAGACACGTTTAACCAATGTAATTTCAACTACTTGAAACTGGTGCTAATGTCAGCGCCATCTGTTGAATGGCTTAAATAGAACAGGGTATAACGAATCTGAATTTTATTTAACATAGAAATAAGGAGACGTCGTCGAAAAAGTATAGTACATAATTCGAGTTGTAAAGTAATTACGCACTCACCTGGCGGCTCGTCGTAACTTTTTGACTTCGTGCGTAATATGCTTCTTACAACTCTCGTTACGTAATATACTATTTATTGATGGCATAGGACTTTAACCATAATTTTGCTTTCCTAATTATTTACGTAAATAGCTTCAAGTTGCGGAGCATAAAATTCTGCTTCTGAATGAATAATCAAAATTAATTTTGCATGTTCATATTAGAAACTGGTATGAAAATGCCGAAAATTAACCTCAAAAATAGTGATAGCCATGGATTCAAAATAAAAAACTAACAAAGGTTTAACGATTTCTCTGTGAAGCTAAGTTAGTTTGTATTTTTTTATTATGTGTAATATTTGAACAGAAATTACACATAATATCTAATAAAATTAAACTAATCTAACATAAATATATAAACAGTTAAAACACTATTTTTGGATGATTTTCTACATTTATACACCTAATTTCTACCGTTGCAAAGTACAAAATTAGTTTAGCTCATTGATACAAGTACAGACTTTTATGCTTTAGAACTTTTATTTGAAGCTTTTTTACCTAAAATAATTAAGGATGTATGATTTTACATTTCTATGTTCGGGAGTTCCGCAGTCACCAACCTGTATTCATTATTGAAGAAAGTTTTAGACCCTCGATCTCGAATTGTAAAACGACCGAAGGTGACTTCATATTCCAGCAGGAGGGCGCACCGTGTCATACGGCAAAAATTATTCGAACATGAATCCAGAAAGATGAAATACCAATATTATATATTATCAAGACTTCGAGACCCTTTGACACATGAAAAAACAACTTCGAAAATATTCAGCGCATACCGGACTCCTATTAAAAGCTACCTTGCAGGACAAATGAGGCAATACTCTACTAGAAGAATGTGCAGGGTTTGTTATTAGAGGAAAATTATTTTAAAAACGTAACACTGACGTCACGACAGTTGAAATTGAGACCCTACGTCATGTACAAATCATGAATTTCGCGCAGCTGTCGTGACGTCAGTGTCACATTCTTAAAGTAATTTTACTCTACTAATAAAGGCGATGTAACCCAGTATTAAATGCCGGCCGAACTAGAAACTATTATGATATGTAAGTAGGACCACACTATTTGTTATATAATTTTG
>OY720457.1:22967200-23172200 GCA_963082715.1 Harpalus rubripes
CTCGTGGAATTTCGACCGCTTGGAATTCGACCGCGCGGGATGCTTCGGTTTCGAGTGTACAATCATTTTATCTTTAGCGGATGTACAAAGTCTAGTATAAATACGAAGGAAGTCAAAATTTGAAAATTACATGGATTTTTTTTATAAAAACGAAATTATATCACCTTTTCAAACTTGTTACATGTTTTGATCTGGATTATATATACATGTTACATATACATGTCACATGTCATGTACATACTGACTGGGATGTGATTACACATATATTCATGAAAAATTTTGAATGAATCCGAAAAGTTCATCTCCATGCTGTAATTTTTTAAAATAAATATAGATGAAACACTACTTATTTTACATAAATTTATTTACCTGTGCTTTGTAAGGGATTTAAAGATGTTTTGTTTCTTGTCAATCTAGTTTAAGCTGAACTACATAGTAAATAAAAAATAAAATAAAAAATCTGATGTGGCCAGCACATTACCTTCCGTCAGATCTAAGTATTTTGTAAAAATTTCATACGGAAAGTTCCTTGCTAAATTAAATATTCTATTTCTTGTACATTACCTTCCCGCAGTTGCATGTATTTTATGCAAATTTCATACAGAAAATTATTATTTTGTGACGTTTTCTATATACAGTGTAATGTATCTGCAGAAATAAAAGATTTATTATTATTATTTCTTTACATTACCTTAAAGCAGTTGTATGTATTTATACAAATTCCATACACAAAGCAAAAGATCCTATATTTCCAGTAAAAATTATAAGACAAACACACTATGTCAATTTCACTTGACACTGACATCTTTCAATCAGAATTTTCTTAATATAGTAGCTGTTTCCACAGCTATGGCTACTTTATGAAATTTAATTTCTTTATAATTTTTTAACTCTATATCCATTTAATATTAAGTATAAAATGCTGTCAAATCGTATAGAGAATAAAATATTCTTTAATATTTATAATAACATCAATTGTGAAAAAATTATATTTAACATAGTTTTTTCAAGAAAAACTGTTAAAATCTTCAAATGATGGTACTTCCGGTTGACCAATTGTAACCAAAATCTAATCAGCTCTTCATATGGATGTAACGAAGAAGTACACGAAAAAATTATAATTTTTGTAACTGTAGTATTAGAGTTATCGCAGACGAAAATTTTGTTATACACACACACACACATCCACACACACACACATCCACACACACACACACACACACACACACACACACACACACACATACAGACATCATCGTAAAAATAGTAAATTCGTATTCTAGGGACCCTAAAACGTGCTTATTGATTAAAAACTCATCATCGAATTTTTTGACCAAAGACAATACCTTCCTTACCTAAAGGTGACGGAAGGTAAAAAGGTTTGTACATGACCGAAAGTTGAGTGAATACTGAACTAGTTTTAATGAGACCAGAAAAGTTTTACAGTATTCCAGGGGAATATCTGTCAAAGGTGTCAAAAAATGGACACGCGAATTTTAAACAATAGTCGCAATCTGTATGATGGTTGGTACATTTTTCCTCGGTGATGTCGGCCTTTTTGTGTTGAACCCAGCTACTACGGCCGAGGCGCTTGCCGAGGTGTAGCAAGCTGGGTAAAACACAGAAAGGGTATTCTACTCCGAATGACATATACTATTTTTTCTTCAAGTGTTTCATATATTTTTTTGGCATTTTTATGGAATTTTTTTATTTGTAGAATTTGCAATTTCAGACAAAACTGGTGTGTGTGCAGTAGCATAATATGAATATTATAAAACGCTTGAAAAAAAAATATCTGGAATAATTGATACTTTTGAATGTTGATATATTAATTTGTCTGTTTGATTAAGTCTCGTTATCATATGTAGACATGACAAATTATTCCTGTACATAACACTAATAATAACATAATTATTAATTTTAGATCCTAATCAAGTTAATTTCATTCATATAATTGGAAGCAATTTGAAACGATGACGTATTAAATCTAATTTCTTTCAATAAAAATATCACTGCTCATTTGTCACCTGGTAATAACAGGTGTAATTCTAACTATTAGTCTATCAATTTAATTAATTTGAGTTGTATGAATTTTAATGAGGTAAACAAAACGAACGCGAGATTTTAGTTATGACATGATCCCTTTCTAATTTAAATGGAACCGAAGGCAATGTGAGTAAAACTTCGCAGAACTACATTTTTTGTTATTCCGAAACAGGTGATTTGTTATTGTAAGTGCAAGTAAAACTTGGCGAAACAATCACTCTGACCTGTAGGCAAGAGAACTTTAACAGCACGAGCAGTTTTTGCGAACAAAATTTACTATATATGGCTTCAAAATTATTAAAAATAGTCTATGTGGCCTTCACAAGCGCAAATAAACTACAAAAAATAAATATATCGTGCCATTGTATTTTAAATTAAAACGTGAGTGGATTTTTATTTAAGATCTATCCGATCTAGATGTAATCTATGAAATCCCAGCTTAGAATTTATGTAAAATATAAAAATTTTTGCTGGTAATGTTTGGGAAGTCCTTGAGTAGATTAATTAAGGAATTGTGTTAAAAATAATAAAGTTCCATTTCATCATCCACTGTCGTTAATTGGACAGTTTTGCACCATTTGACCCAGATTACTTGGGTTCATGTCTATTTATTAGGTTTAAAGTTAATCGTGATGGGCTCTGCTCTTTATTAAAATGTTCCAGAACAATAAATTGTGGGTTTCGAAGTTCAGCCTTGGTTCTACAAGCTATTTTTACAATTTAATTACTTCTCTCTCTCTAGTACAATGCATTGACGACATTATTAGCTATTAAAACAGGTTAATATCAAACATTTTAAAAGTTTCTGTAGATAAGTTTATGTTTATAGACCATTGTTTAGACAAAATATATGTACATACGTAATTTTATTACATGCATGGTAAAATTTTGCAATATTTATCAGATTTCAGACATCATTTTACATGCACTTCGATATACCTCATTTGGTGCAGTGCGATACGAAAGAAATATCTCATGTGACCAACACAGTTTTATTTAATAAAAGTAGGTACCATACCCATTAATATTTCTTAAAAATATTTATTTTACGAATATACTTATATATTTTGACAATGTCAAATATCAACTTACATATGAATGAATATCTCAATAGATTTTGTGGAACTTATACAAGCTAAATATAGCAGTCAGATTTATGAAAAATATACTGATTATGATATAATTTTAGATAAAAATCTGTCAAATATATAGAAAAACGTATCTATTCAATACAACTACTTAAAGCAATGTGTATAGGGTAAATAAATACTAGGGGCAATTGGGTATTTAAACAAAAGTTGTGTACAAATGAAAAGGTCGCGAATACTACTTCCGGTTTCGTTCATTTTTAAAAAAATAAAATGATACATATGTTTTTATCTTCTGAAAGTAATTTAAATTAGCTTTAGAGTGATGCCAAATAATTGTATTTAGAAAAATAACGAAATGATTGATTTTTGAAAATTATGAATCTTTTTGCCATAACATTTGTGTATTCTTTATTTGAGGAAACAATTTAATGCTTAAAGCACAGTTCTATTATAACCAAAGCGACAAGGGAGCTATCCTTAGGCAAAGATTTAAGATGAACTACTGGGGACTACTGGTTGAAAACGAAAACGACTGAGGTTCGAGAAATAAAAGAAGGATTTAATAAAACAATTTAATAGTTTGAAACATGCAGAATGCACGATAAAAAAAAAGGCAAAGTAAAATTGTATAATAAAATAAAAATACTGATAATAATAATAATAATAATAATAATAATAATAATAATATATATATATATATATATATATATATATATATATATATATATATATATACAGGGTGTTAATTAAAAAGCGGGCCATAGGCATTTAACATGGGAAATCAGTTTTTCCTTGCGCAAAACTTCCCATTTAATTTTAAACAAAAATGTTTCAAATAAATGTTGTAGAGAATTGAATTCTACACCAGCATTATTAAATAGATTTTATTTTACATGTTTAGTAACCTGTAAAATCCAATTTGAAATTTTATAAATATTACTCATTTGTAGTGATAGCCATGAAATTTAAACAAAATTACAAAGAAATGCATATCGTTTGAATTGTCAGAATTTCGATTTTGCAGTTTACAAAATAGAAATAAATAAAATCTAAGCAATAATTTAGATGTAGATTATAAAAACAAAATATTTTTAAGGACTTAGGATAGAATATAATTATAAGTAATTTTTATTTGAAAATCGAATTTCTGACAGTTCAAACTATATGCATTTCTTTGTAATTTTGTTTAAATTCCATAGCTATCACTACAAATGAGCAATATTTATAAAATTTCAATTTGGATTTTACAGGTTACTAAACATGCAAAATAAAATCTGTTTAGTGATGCTGATGTGTAATTTAATTATCTACAACTTTTATTGAAACACTTTTGTCTAAAATTAATTGGAAACTTTTGCGCAAGGAAAAACTGATATCCTATGTTAAACGCCTATGGCCCGCTTTTTAATTAACACCCTGTATATATATATATATATATATATATATATATATATATATATATATATATATATATATATATATATATATATATATATATATATTGTAAGTGTACAATGTATTTTGCGCGTTATAATCTTAGACTGCCAGTCGATTACAGACTGTCTATGCGGTATTTATATCACTATAGTTATATTACAAATAACTTTTGTCACCATTCAACTGTCCAACTTCCCTCACGGAACTCCATTCGTCAACTGTTGTCCACTGATGACTCACTGATCAACTGCTTTCCATTCTACTAATAGAACTGACTTCCATAGCCTCTGTATACTCAGCTGACTTCCACAGCCTCGGTATACTCAACTGACTTCCACAACCTCTGTATACTCAACTGACTTCCATAGCCTCTGTATAATCAACTGATGTTCACAGCCTCTACATACTCAACTGACTTCTACAGCCTCAGTATACACAACTGAACTCCACAGCCTCTGAATACTCAACTGACTTCCACAGCATCTGTATGCATTACTGAACTGACCGTCCTTATCAGTGCTGCGCCGCCTTCATATATCCCTTCATTATTCACCTAGAGGGTTTTGGAACATACGCCATACACACGTAGGCCGCCTGAGGCGAGCGGCAATTACGTAATCGCCTACCGAGACGTTCGATTAGTGGCGTCGGTCGCATAGGGTGTTCTAACGTTACCATATATTACATAATATACACTATAAGAATACAGACACACAATCCTAACCAATAAACAGAGAAAAGTTTAACAACAAGAAAGTACGACAATGGAACGCTTGATAATGATAATGAGGAAGGTAAAGTAAGAATATGGGATAAAAATGTCGTAGTTGGAATTTAGACAGTAACAATCAGCTCAGTTCCTTAGTAAGTTGTAAAATATCCGATTTTCGACTTTTATAAAAAAAAATCAAAGTGGCCTATTTTTCTGCTGGTTAGTGTATTATAATAGTGCATTTGTAATAAGCGATCGTTATTTTTGATGCAGGAAAAAAACAAGAAGAAAAATTCTCGGAAATGCAGTCAAGTGTCAAGATATGTTTACTGATTATGCCGACGTTTCGATCATACTATGATCATCCTCAGGGATTACAAAATAAATAATAAATAACATATTAAATATTTTTGAATTATTCCCTATAATTTAACAAATATTACTGTTTCTCGTATATTATAACAAAACATTTACATATAAGGATAACTGATTGCCTATTTATTATGACTAAATTATAATTTTACATGTGTCGGGCTGTGATTGGTAGTAACGTTTATTGACCTTACTTATATTAAGTACACCGACCGAAAAATACAGTAGTTTCACAAAAATTTTGTTTCATTGTGTCTGTTCTGTTAATAATATCCATATTATAAAACATATTGTTCTTTATTACAATATTATGTACAAATATTTCTTAGTTTCACCTGACTTGATTTTAAGTTATACTATATTGTATTAATTGTTATTACTTATTTAAAAAATATTTTTTCTGTCTTATTATATTTTAGTAAGCCTGAGGATGATCATAGTATGATCGAAACGTCGGCATAGTCATAAACATATTATCATGACTGCATTTCCGAGAATTTTTCTTCTTGTTTTTTCCTGCATCATTTTCCCAGTCGATCATCGTTACTCCAAGAAATATTTTTTTTTGTTAAAAATTAATTAAATTAGTATATTCTATAACTAGTATGGAATAGATAATTTCCGCACGAGCGAAAAGTTTGTAGACCGAGCCGTAAGCGAAGTCTACTGTTTCGCGAGTAGCGAAAATACTATTTCATACGAGTTTTAGACTATACTTTCCCTAATACTATTTAAAAATATATTTTACTCATCTTTTGACATTTTTGATAAAAATAATAAAATATTATTGGTTACAAACGCAATAATTTTTTATTTAAATTACCAAGTAAAAGCTTCAAAACCCATAAAACAATTCGTTTAATTATATTTTGTAATCATTTCTTTTATAATTTAACAGTTAAAGCAGTTGAGATGACAAAATCAGAGAAAAAGCGCGTAGCAAAGCCAGCTTGATTTTGGAAACAATTGCGTTTTCCCATATATTTTAAATGGGTAAATTGAAAAACTAGTGGGCTTTAATATTCTGTAACAGGGTTACGGAATCTGCTCATTCTGTAACAATTTTCAGTTACAGAATGTGTGAGAAATAGGTTTTTTATTATTATAATATTGATATGGTCAATCATAGCAAACATTATTTTAAAAAATAGCAAACTCGTATTCTAGAGACACTAAACCATATTATTCATTGAAAACTCACTAACTAACCTACTGAATAGTTTGGCCAAAGGCAACATCTCTCTTACATATAGAGTATAGGCATAGGCAAACGGTAGGTAAAACAATAAAAATGCGTCATATTTCTGGAGAGCCCTACTAACATTTTTCTAATAATGAAATAACCCCTGAATTAATTATCTGTCAAAATTCCTCCCTTCTAATTAGCAATACATCATTCTGTACCACCTAACCTGCCTAAACTATTTTAAGCTCATCTCACTACCATATGCGGCTATAGATCATGAGTTCCATCATGTTACTCACGATCAGCTGATCGATTCTCACGCGTCACGTGTCACGTTACTTGCAGCATCCGGTGGAGAACGAATGCGATTTTCACGAGAAACAATGAGATGATATAAGGGGGTGGCAGCATAAGGGTGAATGATTAATATCCAAACGTATGTTTTAGTAATGACAAGGAATTTTAATAGGATATTACGAGCAGATTTCAAAAAGTGTATCTTTACCTTATGCATCATAAAGATATACTTTTCATTTTTCATTCATTTTGAGCTGTATATTAAGTTTAAAATATTTTGGAACTGTTTTTTAGCAACTTGTATTTTAAGATTTGTTTATATAGCCGGGCATAGACATGAACCTATTAGTAAACTAAAATTTTGTTTATTAAATTTGTTGTTAAACTGAAAATATTAAATTTGTCTTTAATTCACCACCTAATTATTTTTTATACAAGACGATAACATTATATCGGTAAACGGAATGTATTACCTGTTACCTCACGAGCGATTCATCGTGTGTGAATTATTTCTCGCGAGTCGATAAATAAATGTTAAAATAACAAAAATAAATTATAGATTAAATTGTTATTTAAGCATAATTTTAAAATTTCATATGAATTGTTGTTATATTCCAAAAATTGATCTTTATAAATTCGGATGACATTAATTGCACAATTATTGAATTACCTAGATGTTGACACATACCGTTAAAGGTTGTAATGTGATTAATTAAATTAAATATAAATAAATATATATTAGAAAAAAATAATTTATTTGAAATCGTCACTAAAGTGCACAAAAATCGGCATTAAAAGCACAGAAATCGGCACTGAAGTAATCCATTATAGGACGATTTCTGAAAATGCAGTGTTGCCAACGATATAGTAATTATTGTATACGTAAAATTGTTTCAAAGTTATAATTTTGCATTTTTAATCAATTTCTTCGTTTTAAATAAAATTTAGTTGCGTGTTCTTAATAATAAATTTAATGTCTGAGATTAGAAATATTGAATGGCAGACAAGGCAGACAGGTATGTAAACATAACCTATAAAAATAAGTATTCCTTTCAGTTTCACAAATTTTCAATTTCAAATAAAATTTAATATGCACCTCGGCACTGAAGCTCCTTTTTATCACTCATGTGGTTTATTTTCATAAACTCCACATTCGTGATAAAAAATAGAACTTCAGTGCCTTGATACATAAATAACTATTAATTTAATTTAAAAAAATAATATTACTCTTCTCTAACGATTGTTAACTAAACCGAATTCGATTAGATATATTGAATTATGTACCCATATATTTATTTTAAATATGTTTTATAATATTTAATACATGTGTAATTAATTACTTTGAAACAACTTTTGTTCTTCCACTTTTTTAATAGGTGAAGAGATATCGGTAACTGAAAATATTCAGAAAAAAATAGATACACGTTATTTATACTAGGGTTAATTTAATTTTCCGCGATTTTAATGAGGGTCGTACAGTATTGGCGTGAAAATATAATAATTGACACTTTCAAAATATATTTGAGTTATTACGATATTCAGTTCTTAAATTGATACTACAAATAACTGTTATACTATAATGTGGCTATACGTCAATTTTGTTATTATAATTTCGCCTGATAGTTTAGTTTAAGTAAAACTGACTATTAGTGGCAATGCGGCGAAAAAATCATATTAATAAGAGAGTCATGGTCCCTCAAAGATTGAAAAAATAAATATGACGTGACGAATATGAGTTTTCATATCAAACTGTTTTCTTCGTGGACCTAAATGTTTTTTTTAAGTATATCTATATAAATATATGATATTTTAAAATTATATTAATAATAAATAAATGAATATTACTACATTGTATAAGTCTGCATACTTCATAAGTGCAAGTGTATTTAAATTATTAAGTTTAATAAAATAAATATGTGAAATTAGTGAATTTCTCTAAAATTTTATAACTTTATTTCATTATCTACTAGTTTTAACCCCTCAAGAGCTAATTACATATAAATATTGCAATATAACGTTGAAATTTTTAACAATTATCTGTACCTTACCAAATACTTTCATTTTATAAGTTCTTCCAAAAACCATAATAAAACTGAAATAGCAGTTAATATTTCATTAGCTATAATTATTTTACAAAAAAATAAAAACATAATTGCACAGAAAATTTACAATACACAAAATAAATTAACATATGTACCTATAAAAATTGACGCATATGGAAATTAAAAATCCCTAATCAAAATTCATATTCCTGACATCGCTCTAAACCCTCATTATATAGAAAGTATTTTAATTATATTGTTTTATTTCTTTATTAATATTAATTATTAAGCAGAAACTTTAGTGCTCCCAATTGTCTGCCCCTGATTGTCCTACGCTAAATTCTCCCGGGAACTGGGACAAAAACAGCTCAGCAATATCGTGCTTTATTAGACCAGTGGTGGAATTGCTTAATCGTTTATGCCAATATGACCATATGACTTAACAAATATTATACAAATACATATTATCATTACTGATTTTTACAGATAAAGCAGATTGGCACACCTAGAAATAGATAATAAACCGTGATAATATGAGTATATCTATTTATTTATATATTTAAAATTTTTGCATAATTATTTCAACTAACCACGTTTAAATTAAAAATGAAACCAAATCTCATACACAACCTGTGTTTGAATTTTCAACCACCAAACCACTTGTATCTAAGAATCAACCCTCTAATCACGTGCTGGTCACGTGTTAGAGCTACTCGATGTCTGTTTATAACATGCACAATATGCCGTATCAATCTCGGGGTCAACATTGAGTTTGCTTAGCGAATGGACCTATGTTGTTCGCTACCCTCTGGTGTTGGTGGAGCGGGTGCTCATTGCTGTGATCCCGTGGGAAACTTGGGGGTTCTCTCGGGAACTGAAGCTGTGATTGTATGGTAAATGGATTAAATTAGCCAGTGAATAGATGTGAGCCAAAAAGAGGGTGGCATGTGAAAAGTTTTGCGTGATGTTGATTGTTATTGCAATCATATACTTGGTTCATAAGACCTACTGAAAAGATAAAAATTTCGAATGATGTAATAGACCATTAGTTGTGCTAACGTAAAAAATGTATCATGGTATTCCAATTGCTGACACTTGGTGCTCACTTTAAATACCCTGGAGAACGCTTTGCTAATTATCTCGAAAAAAAATCTGATGTGGCCAGCACATAACCTCTCGCCAGATATTTTACCTGGTTGTACGCATAAAACGAAAAATATTTTTAAATACAAATACATATATTCATGTCTCACTATAAAATAATTATTTTTATATAAATTATGTACAACACATACATTTTCTTTATATTCAATATCCTGAATTTTTTTCTCCTTTTCTTTTCTTTTTTTTATTCGTCATTTTTTCGCAATTTACGTTTATATTCATTTTTAGGTATATTCTTTTGCGTTGTTGACTTTTTATTTATTTTCATAATCTTCATAATGATGTACAAATATTTTTGACAGTGGCTTACAAATATTTTTGACAGTGACATTTATGTGTGAATTACAAACATTTGAATTTCTTGCCTTGAAGTAGTTTGATCTAAGAATTTTTACATCAAATTATTTTATATGCATATCTTTATCTCTAAATCTATAGAAGATATAATAATGAATTTATATTTATCGAATAAAGAATTTAACGTTCTTTAATATAAGTATTTACATAAATTTTCGATAAATAATATTTAGATGATTTTTTTTTGTAACTACTACTTCCGGTTGTTCAATTGTTACCAAAACTGACTCGACTCTTCCCATTATTGTTAGATTGAGGAATCCGTAGTTAAAAATGTCTTAAGTCTTATAGTACTTGAGAAATCGTGGATCCAACATCCACACACATCCACACACACACACACACACACATTTATTACCTCTGTATCATACTTCGAATTTATATTTATATTCTTATTTTTTTACTGCTCCTCATTCGTGTTTATTATTGTTTAATGGTTTGAATTTGTATTTGGTAACAATATTTATATTATAATTATACTATATAATCTCTGTACCTATATTAATTACTTAATTTTGTAATTTTGGAACTACTTCTTGTTGAATAATCACACTAAATAAATAAATAACTAAATATGTAAGTAAATAAATAAATAAATAAATAATAAAGCACATTACTGTTTTACAATGAGTCAGAAAAATGTTTATCATTTTGCAATATGGTTATGTCGGATCAATTATATTGTAAGCCACAGTTTTGTTTTAACCTAAAAATTACTATGAAGTATTTATAGATGTTCTAATCTCTTCTACTACCACTACTACTGACCTACGAATAATTTAAGCTAGATGATGGTGTGATTGTAGGTCAGTATGAGTTGTCTTCTGCTAAATTATCATTGCCTTGATCCTAGGATATATGTTAGTAAAAATGTTTTGTACAAATTGAATTGGCGCCAATGAGCAAATCGCGGGTGACCTGCTAATACCTCGTATCTTCCATTTTTAGAGAACATGAGTTATTAGGAGTTTTGGATTTTGCGTCGCTATTTACATTGTAATTTAATAGTTTCCCGTACTAACAATATCTCCTATTTTTATTTTTTTTTAATTATAATTTAAGTCTCGAGTAAAAGTTAGCTAAAATCACGTAGGAGGTATTGACAGGTCAACTGCGATTATACTTTTGTCACATTTCCTATGCAAAAAATAAATAAATATAAATGAATTCTCGTGGCCGTGGCACGCAAATGTGGGAACCCAGGTTAGATCCCGACCGACGCTAAAATTATTTCGAATTTTAAATGACACAAAAATGACTCCTATGGTGCACTCTCCATGCCAGCTGTAACTGCACATGGGATTTCGCCTGATAAACCCTCGACGGTACGAATATCTCATCATATCATCATTACCGATATCTGTGTATACAAAGCAGATTAGTATACCCAGCAATGGGTAATATGCCGTGATGTTATAAAAGTACATATTTATTTATTTATTTATTTTATTTTTCTAGTGTAATACGAGTATGATTGAAAATAAAATATATAGTAAATTTGTTGGCGGGAACCGTTGATTGGATAAAGAAAAGAGGAGATGAGGCCTTTAGGTTCCTGAAAACAAATTATGTTATTTTTAAATTAAATTTAATTACGAATATATTTAAAAATTTATTACTTATTTTCCTTTTATTTAAAAAAGAACAATAACAAATAATTTACTTAATATTTAAATTAATTAAAGAAAAGGAGAGTAAGATAAAGACTCCTTTTAGGAGAAAAGCTGACATATTTTAATAAATTTTTCATATACGTGCAATTGCATTAAATTTCCCTCAAATACCGGAATCAAATGTTTATTTGGAAAAAGCATTTTCAAACTTAGTAGAAATCAAACTTAATCGTATTATGTGTTTCTATTCATAATGTTACTAAAATTGTAAACTCATTTTTCTTATATTTATTAGTTATATTTGTATTGTAAAATAGTAATTATTTACAAAATTAATCTTCTTCATGTTTTCGTTGCTTTTACAATTCTCGAGCAATGATGTCACATTTAAAATAAACACTATACTGTATTGCTTTATGTTTTCAGAAATTTGATCACCTTGTTATAAAGGATTAAGAGGAAACTCTCTGAAATGGGTAGAGTCTTTTCTAATTGGTAGAAAACAATACGTTAGTATTAAACAAAATCCTTCATCAGCAACTGAAAACTAAAATAGTAAGCCAAGAGACCGTCTTAGCTCCTACTCTTTTTATTTTATACGAGTACATAAATTATCTGTTTAATTATGTTAACAATGATTGCCTCTTAACAGTTTTTGCAAATGATACATCAATGGTTGTTTCTCATGAAGATCAATACTGCTTGGAAGAAAAATGTAATGAAATCATGCAAAATTAATCGAATTGGTTTAATAAAAATAGTTTATATCTCAATGCTGCTAAAACAATTTTTTTACAACTTCATACCTACCAAAAACCTAAAAATCACAATATTGATTTATCAGTAAATAATGAACCTATTTCTAAAAAGAAAAATACAACATTTTTGGGAATGTTTGTTGACAAAAACGTTAATTGGAAAGCTCATTGCGATGTTACCAAGTTGAACTCAGCATGTTTTCATGTAAGACATCTCAAGTCATATTTAAATCATGCGACTGTTGGCTCAAGAGACTGCTATGGGTTCATCAGTTTCAGCTCAAAAAGTTTTCATCTCCCAGAAAAGAATTGTTAGATGCATAGCAAATGTTTCATACAATGAATCCTGTAAGCCTTTATTTCAAAAATTTTAAATATTACCTCTTCCATCTTGTTATATTTACCAACTTTGTATATTAATTTATAAAAATAAACATAAATTTAAAATTAATAGTAACATTTATAGGTACAACACCAGACAGAAGAACTTAATTAGAATGCCTCACACACGTCTAGACATTGGAAGAAAATCTCCGGAATACAAAGGTGCACTTTTTCAATCACTTGCCGGAACACATTAAAATAAGTAGTTCCCGAAATAATTTTAAAGCCAAATTGAATTTTTTTAACTCAAAACTTTTTATAGTGAACAATAATACCTATACCATAGTTAAAGGTATTTATTTTCTTTTTATAATGTTACATGTACTAATTTCTTTTGAATGTTTTTTTTTATAATGTTTTTATAATTGTTCTTGACATGTTCATATCATACTTATTATGATCGTGAATGTATAATAAATAAATAAAAAAATTATATTGATAATTTATCAATTTCATATTTTCATATCAGTAGAAATAGTGTTATCTTTGGCACTTGTCATGTAACAGAATAGATAAATTTGGAAAGCATTACAAACTTAATTATTGAAGTGTGATATTCATACATGTTAAAATGAAGATAATTTGTTGTTTAATACTTTTACCAATACTTAGTGCACAAGAATATTGTGGTCCATGTGAATGTTATTCAAGTTCGAGTGTATCATCTAACAATAACCAAATAGTAGCTCAATGTAGGAATGTTGAAGATGAATCACGGATACCTCCAAATTTACATTGGAACATACAAATATTGCATTTTGAAGGTACGCGTTTTAATAATATTATTTGAAAAAGAAATTATCATAGTTTGTTTCAGACCACCACTTGAATATATTAGAAGAAAATAATTTTATAGCATATCACAAACTAGTTGAAATATATCTACAGAAGAATGAAATTAAAAGTGTTAAAAGCCATTGTTTTAATGGTCTAATATTGTTACAAATATTAGATTTATCATATAATGCCATATCTGATTTACCAGCACATATATTTCACGGCACTCCAGTATTGACTTTTATAGATTTATCTTCAAATCAGTTATCAGTGATTCCAAAATATTTGTTTTTAAATTTATTATATTTAGAAGAAGTTAGAATAGATAATAATTATTTAAAAACTATTGAATACAATAGTTTCAAAAACGTTCCTTCTTTATCAATATTAAGTTTACGAATAAATCATTTTGAGAAAATACCACATACTACAATATATCAATTATCTAACCTCACTTTCGTCGATTTGACGGAGAATCCTTGGGACTGCAGTGAAGATACTTGCAAATTTCGTTCTTTTGTTCTTCAGAAAAACTGGATTAGAAATTCTATATTACCTAGATGTCTTTCTCCAAGAGAATTAAGGAATAAAAAATGGCAGGATTTGCAAAATATTAAAATTAATGTAGAAAATAATATATTAGAAGTATATGAATATGAAAACGTAAAAATTAAATGTGAATATTTTGCTTGTTCTGATGAAATTGTTGAATTAATATGGACATTAAATGGTGAAATATTGAGAAATGTACAATACTCTTATAATATAAAGGCTGGACAAGTTACATCCATATTATATTTCAATTATGTAACAATTTCAGATGCAAATATTTATGAATGTAAAATAAAGAACTGTATAAATTGCAAACATGATCATGTATTTATGACAGTATTAGATAATACAAAATATTGGCGGCCTTCGAGGAGAATATTGTTAGCAATTATAATGTCACTATCTTTAATTTTCATAATAATTCCTTACAAACGCCTTTATTTGTTAAAGATCTTTTTCTATCATCCAATTGCTTTTATGGTAATGATGCTGATATTAGCGATCTTAGTTTGTACAATGTATTTTATAATTTATTTGGTAACATTAATTTTGTACTACTTTAATTTTGTACTTTATTTAATTAAATTAAACTCTTTCTTAGGAATGGAATAAATAAATTAAATCCAAATCATAACAAGTGTCTACTGCTTATGCTATGAATATGAGGACAAAGTTTCGCAGGAAGTAATATCATCGTTAATTTTTTAAATACTTATTATATTTTATATTTTCTGATAGTATTTTAAATTAGCTTTAAAGTAGTGCATTTTCATCAAAAATTATGTGACATTTGTACTTTCTTTTTTAAAGATATACCTACATATTTTGACGATTACATGATGAATTACTTGTATTTGATTATTTCGAACAATTCAAACTATCTAAATTCAGAGTAGTGGCTAATTAAATATATTTAAATACAATAGTTATTTTTTATTCTAGATTACGAAATATCACTTTTGCATTCGAGAATGAGTTTTTTTACATCATTCAAACAACGTGTTTTGTAAAAAAACTATGTCCCAAAATGAATTAAAAAGTAAAGAGAAAATTATTTTGACGTTCAGGATTAATTAATGTGACATTTAATGAATGTATCTAATGTCTTGTATATAAGCGAGATTATTATGAATAAGTGCTCAATTACCGTAGGCAATCTTTGGAAGTTTGTGAATCCAGAAAAGCCACATTCAGGTCGTGTTAGTACAATATTTTTTTCACAGACAATCATTAAGTTATTTTTCATTGCGAGGAAAAAATAAGTAAACAACTGATCAACAACATTCATGTAGGGATCGGAATAGTGTATATTTCATAACGAGTATAGAGAGTAACAAATATCGTGCGAGTATAAAGTTTAACGAACGAGGTGCAACCCAATGAGTCAACAATTTTTTAAACGACCACAAATAATAACATAAGTACTTTCAAGAATTTTATATCAAATGACAATTCAATACGTACTACTTTTTTGAAACAATCAAACAATAAAGCAAAGCTGTCTGGCTGTGTTAGTTTGGTCGCTTCATTGCGATATATTCATATCGTGCTAGTACGATATTCATTTCATGCTAATTGTACGAGATTTTCAACTTTTTTAAGTAGTCTACTCTTGCGAAATCTATTATTTTCTGAAGTGGTCGCCTAAAAATAACTTTCCAATCCCTTATAAACAATTCTCTGAGTTAGCTCAATAAAGAAAAACTTTTTAGTCAAAAAAGTGTTCAGAAACAGCTCATTTTCTGGACGATCGCGGAAAAAGTCTTGACAGTTTTCGAAAAATATTTTTTCTTAATTATTTGGTTCTGTAACGATGAGGTTTTTATTCGTTACATCATTGTATAAATAAATAAATATATGAATTTGTATAAGACGTAAAATAATAAATAGTAGAGAGTAGAGATGACATGTGTATATTTGAAGAATCGTATAAAACAACTGAAAATAATATAATACATAACAACGTAAACAAATAACATACGAGTATATCATAACAATAACAATGATAAATACAAGTACAAAGAATAAAGTGGGCCTGTGCCGATGGAGGCGGCGCGATCGCAATTCATGGACGCGCCTGCGTCGGTACAGTTCAAAACAATGAAAAGGAAATTTTACATCACGTAAACGTCAAATCATGCCCTCAAACAAATGAAAAAATAAGTTACAAACTATTATTTGTGTATATTGATTCTATATCTATATATAATAAGTAGTCAATATTATTCTTAACAAATTAATTTTGCTTTAATTAAATTATTATTGTATCACCGTTGTAGTTGGCTTTGACACAATTCGCAAATTTTGGTTTAGTATGCTAATTAATAATAATTCATGTTTAAAACAAAGAATGTAGACATGTTTTATACACTGAACTCAATATTATATTACTGGAATGCGGATGATGCGAGATTCTTATAGTAACAAAACAGGCCTATAGCAACACGGGGGTTTCCCTCCTTTACCGACTGGCACATCAGCCCTACATTCTGTATAAAAAATAAAACAAAATTATTATAACCTTACATGTCAATGGTCAAAATATTCTTATAAAAATTAAGTCGTCATATGGTAAAGAGTTATTGCATAAATAGTCCGAATGGAGTTCATTTTTGAATATTTATTTCTTCAGATAATCAAATATTCACTTTTTGATATAAATAATGTTTCCAACAGTTTTGACTCCAGTACAAGAGAAAATGGAAGTAGAGGATTCCTTAATGTATACAATATGAATGAGAATAACACTATCAAAAGTGCACTAAGAACCATAACTATTTGACATTTGTAAATGAAAACAAATTTTTAACTCAGGATGTATCAAACAAAGACGGAAAAACTTTCTCTCATGCTTTCTCTCTTCGCACGATATGAAGCTGACGGCGCATTCCAGTAGTATATATTGAGTTCAGTGGTTTTATACCGTTGAAATTTGCAAAAAGTTTTGACAATTTTTGTAAAAATGTAAAATAAAAAAGTTTCCATACTTTTGACAAAGACTAGTCGTATAAACATACCTATATATACGTACGAGGAAGTACATTCCATGCCGTAGATTACATGCTTACTACTGATCCTGTAAATCTTCAAGAAATAGCCCGTTATTTTACACAGTATAAGCGCACACATCGGCTAAATTTGAGGAACACAGAAAAAATCAATTTTTTAGCGATGTTTCATGATCTATTTTCCTATTAGACTGAATAGAGCTGTTGCAAGAATTTTTATGACTTCTAGGTACTAAATTTTAAAAGATATTGTTCTTTAAAGAGCCTCAAATTTGAAAA
Organism: Harpalus rubripes; assembly: GCA_963082715.1. NCBI lineage: Eukaryota > Metazoa > Arthropoda > Insecta > Coleoptera > Carabidae > Harpalus > Harpalus rubripes. The sequence continues at coordinate 22,985,276 of OY720457.1, forward strand.
TATCATGAAATATTTATTAGATATTTTACAATTAATTATTGAAATTTGTGTAATATTTTGCAGTCACGTGATCTGAAACAAAATGTGACATCAGAGCACATACAGTTTAACATGTGACAAAGTATCGCCTACTTTTATTTATATAAATAACGTAAATTGTTTTCCTATTGGCTACGAATGACGTACTGTATGTGCTTCGACGTCACAGGACTGGGGGGTTGTTTTTTATCACTATTTTTGGCGCCATTTTTTTAAAAATTATTTTCGAAAAATTACAATAAATTATTATAATTTTTTATATTACTATGAAAGATAGTACATAAACTTTCATTTAAAATACATTTTAAAAAAAAGTGAAACTGGCTCATTTGGTAGCGGCAAATTTACATTGCAATGATTTATAAACTAAATTTTTACTTTAAAAGCAGAAATAATTGTTAACCTTTGCTCTGTAGTGAACACGGATTAAACACCCATATTCAACACAACTAAATACCAAGCAATATGTAGTAACTTGATAAATGCTAATTAATTTTTATTTGGAGGCTAAATTTAAGTGTTTCGAGCCCTATGCCAAAAGAATTATCCTACATCTATTTGTTATAATTTTTCGTAGAATGACTATATTTAATGCCGGATATTTTTTCTCTGTTATTTCATGAAGTCTCATGGCCGTGTGCCTGAGAGACTGGTCGCGAATCTGGGGACCCGGGTTCGGTTCCGACCGACGCAAAAACTTATTTCGAATTTTAATAGACACAAAAGTGACTCCTGTGATATACTCTCCACGCCGTGAAGTGACTCTCGATAAACGCCCACACGGTGCGAATATGTCATAAACATTACTGATATCTGCGTACAGAGCAGATTGACTCACCCAATAATGGGTTATATGCTGTAATTGTATATATATATATATATATAAAATATAATTTATTTCTATATAATTTATTATTTACACTTATTCAATTATTATTCCTAAACTTACTTTCGTGTTATTAGAATTAATTTATTGCTTAAATAAAACGTGATATTATCATTAATAAATGTATAGTTGCCTCGAAATTTAAGGATGTAGGCCAATTCTTTTGGCACAGTGCTCGTATATCGTAATTTGTTATTTGTTGTTTGTGTAGAATTAAAAAACTAACATGAAAACCAGAGAGTTAAAACTTTCTTAAATACAGAGCCTTTTTTATATTCCCCTAATTGCCTAATTTTGCCGGTATGTGAACTTCAACAGTAAAGTTAATATTATATTTGATATATTTATATAATTCTTGTTACTAATCCAGTGTTACAGCACCACCCTCATTCCCATGTGCATCTACATCCCCGTCCCGTGTCCAACTCGGGATGATTCCCACACGGCACTCGCCCTCATGCACACTCTGTGTGGGGTAATTGACAATGACAATGGCCGGTGGTGCTGGTGTTAACAGGGTGCGTGCAAACTGTGGGAATAGGAAATCGACTGCCCTGATAACGATGAGAAAACTATGGTAGGGGTTAAGTGCTCGGTAGATAGGATAGCACATTGGCAATTTTTAATTAACGTGGCTATACTGAATATATAATAAAGTAAATAAAAGTTGCCTTATTGGGAAATCATTTTAACAATGTTCTTCCGACAAAAAACAAGTTTATAATGATAGCTATTATTACTAGTCATTATACATGAATTGCATATACTATTTTTTCTGCGACTATTCATAATAATTAAAAAAAATAAACTATAAACCAATAGTACCGTAATTCATGTGAATGTACTATTAGTCATTATACATGAGTTGCATACACTTTCTACGATTATTAATAATAATTTAAAAAATAAACTATAAACCAATAAATTGGTTATAAAATTCATCTGTATCATAATGATAATCTGTATCGAAATGAAAATAAAATCTGTATCATATTGATATACATAAAATAGGTATATTAAAGCATAGCATAAGAGTATAAAATATATTATTTCGGTAACTATTATAGCTTTTGTACCTACTACATTAAGAAAATTTAATTGTAAATTTTTAATGAATATAGTTATTTTTGTAACAAGTGCGGGATATTAATGATGCAGAAACGAATACAAGCTCTTTGAAACGATCGCTGTGAGTTTCGGAATTTGCATGGAGTTTCAGAATCACGTTCAATTACAAGATATATATATATATATATATATATATATATATATATATATATATATATATATATATATATATATATATATATATATTACCAATAATACGTAACTTAATGTTAAATCCGTATGTAGTGAATATGATATAATTTATGTGAAAAATATAACTTTTTAATACAAAGTATTTGTAGATGTATATGATTTTAGTCGCGTAATAGCATTTTTCTATATCTGTGTCTTTATTAGTCTATAAACGCACTGAAAAGTAAAACATGTCGTTACAAATATCGATAAACACACTCTTTTTGGCGCTTTTCGTTGTTTAGAGGTAGTATAACTGTTTTTAAAACTGACAGATAATTGATATATAACCTCAAATTGCTGTCAGCAACAATGAATACTCATGTGTGAATTTAACGGGAACTGATTGCATTTAATCCATTCAATTATAAAATCACCTCAATAAAAAAAATAGTACTAAAACATTTTTCATATGTAAATATCGAATCCAATACGTCACTGTTGACAAACAGTTTCTAATTTTTCATTAGATCTGCTGTCGTACTCGTGCCTTATGAAACTTGTTTTTTACTACAATATTATTCATCCGCTTGTGCAGAATAATAAAGTAATCATTACAAATATAGCATTATTTACCTAATTTGAAGAAATTGTTATAAAAAATTAGCTAATACCCGCGTGCTTTGCAACCGCGAGTCAAATTATATTTACTCGTATAACACGATTTTAGTGTTACTATGAAAATATTTCAAACAATTCAGGAGTTGTGAGGCCCCAAAAATGCATGTTTACATGTTTATTTGTTTGTATATAAAAGTAGTTAAATTTCCAATTAAAACCCTTTAAACTCGGATTGAAAAATTGTACATTTTTGGCTAAAAATTTGAGATTAAAATCGGTCAGTATCTCGATTTCGGTTAAAGATAGTGTTAATTTTGCACAAAAACAAACTCTGGAGGGTCAATTTGATATTAGGTTTGTTCCTACACGACTTTTCGGATAGGTTCATGTACGCATTCATGAACCCTTTTGTGCGCAAGTTTTATTCGTGAACTCATTCAAACATTTGTAAGAAACTTTGTATGGTTGGAACGGTCAACCGACTTGTCATATCATCATAATTAAAAACTGACTCCTCTGTAGAAAAAATATCAGTCAATAAATTATTTAAAAAAAATAATTATTTATCATATTACATACCTAAATACAGGGCTGGACTGGCCCGGCGGGATACCGGGAATTTCCCGGTGGCCCGTGACGGCCCGTGGCCTGGCAAATTTAAAAAATAAATTATAAAAATTTAAAGTTAAAAAAATAAATAAATCGATACAAAAATAACATAAATTCTTGATTTTGAAATAATTCCCTACTACTCTTGAATGTGCGCCAATATTTATAGCTATTTTTCTTTTTGACAACCAATTGTTAAATTCGCAATACATACTTATTTTTTGTATTACAGACATCATGCACATGAAATGATCATTTATATAAGGATGTATTTTATATAGATCCAAATAACTTTTATTAAATTATAAATTATAACATACGTGCTACAACTTTTCATATAATAATTGATTTAATCAATAAAAAAATTGACAAAAATATAAATAAGGATGATACGTTAGCATATTAAAATTTATTTTCAATTTACAAATTTATTGTTACATTGTTATCAACACAAAGAATATCAAAAATGAGCAAATCATACACGTTTTGAAAGAAAAAATCTGATGTGGCCAACACAATATACATTCCGCCATTTAATTTTTATTAATTTAAATATATAGGTACTTACATATTTACTCATGTTCGAAACTATATTTAGTTCTTTTCCATATAACTAATGTTCAGTTTACTATTTTCTTTTCAAATTGTTGCCACTATTAATTTGAAATTATTAGTGTTTTGACAGGGACAGTTATCTGACAGTTACATACATTTAAGAGAAGGATTTTGTTTTAATCGTATGCTCCGGGATTTAAATTGTATATTATTTTATAAATTTATCCATAAAATATATATCTAAAAAGTGTTAATGCAAACCTATAGAAAATTCAATCATGTTTAATTTTCATAATATAAATTTCGGAAAAATAACATTTAAAGGTATTTTTCGAAGAAAATCTATATCTATGAAGTGCCATTTCCGGTTATCTGATTTACACCAAAATCTAATGGCTCATTTCATATTAGAGAATAAGGTAGCAATATAAGGTTTCAAAATTTTCTGAATAATAGTATTTGAGTTTGAGTGGAGGATCTATACACACAAACACACAGACATCATCGTGAACATATTAAAATTGGATTCTAAGGGCTTTAAAACGTGGACATTTACCAAAATCTCGATATGCGATTTTTATCACGATCCCTACAAATCCTTTACCAAAGGTAACGGGAGGTAAAAAGTAAATTATTAAACAAAATATTATAGTGATTAAATTATAAAAAAAAATCGGTTCAAATGACTGGCCTGGCCCGACCCCATCCGGATTTCCCGGTACTAAACATATTCCCAGTCCAGCCCTGCCTAAATAATTACTGTTTTTTATTCGAGGTTTGTCAAATATCAAATTCAGATTCAAATTCCAAATTACGCATTATGTTCACTTATGAAAACAGATAAACAATCACAGGTTATGCTTCGATAGTGTCTTCGCAACGCGCGACAATTGTGGTGAGCAAGTGCAAAAAAGCGGTACATAGCACAGACCAGCGGATGGATCTGACAGTCCGCGAATGCGTTCATGTATACGCCCAAAGTATGTAGGAATGAATATACTAACAGTCCGATAGAGTGTACAACAGTCGGTTGGAACGATATTTTTAAAATGCGCATGCGTCTGATGTACATATGGGCGTCCGGATTAGCTGTGGGAACAAACCTATATTAATATTTTAAAAGTATCAAAATGACCTTAGGGATTGCGGAAAGCAAATCTCGTATCGCGATACTATAGATCAGCGGTCGGCAACCTACATACGCTAAAGTACCACATAATAATTTTTCTATTGTATTAGACAATCGACGTGCCATTGAAATAAAACTACTTCCCCTATATTAAGAAAAATGTATTTGATAATACAAAATATTATAATAAATTATTATAATAAAAGCATGATAATAAATTACAGTTTTGTATAAATAAAATCACTAACAGTTAGTGACTCCCTTGAGGTCAACTTTTGAAACTAACATTTCAATATTTGTTTCACAATTTGAAGTTTTTAACTTTATGTACATCTCCGTATTTTCTTCAGTTAAACCAGTGTTTCCAAAACTTTCTTCCTTGCGCCCCCGTTCAGACTGCAAAAATTCTTCGCACCTCCCTTGAGGTTACAAAAATTCTTCGCGCCCCGTAATTCCGCCCGTTCCAGTAGTTTTCGAATCCGAAAAATCACAATTCAGGGCCGCTGCAACTCTTGTGGGCGCTACTATCCCAACAGTAGCGCCGTTATTTCAGATATGGTAAAAATTTATACATTTATATATTATATTTTGTATATAAGAGAAGTAGAAAGTACCGAAAAATTTAACTAGTGTTATTGTACATCATCTACAAGACCGTACCACCAAAAAATTACTACGTGCTACCTTGTGGCACGCGTGCCATAGTTTGCTGACTGCTGCTATAGACTATTCTATAAACATCGCGATACAAGAATTGCTTTCTGCGTCACAGCCCATCACGTTCCGCACGTACTCTAGCTTGAAATTATTATTATTATTATTATAAAAATAAAAAAAACTGCAAAATTTATATATTTGTCTGTATCTAGAAACCTATGCATTTCTTCTGAATAGAAAATTCATTGCTAAAATTATATTCTAATATAGGGCAACTTTTGTCTAATTATCCGACTTTGTAGCTCTTATAGATATCGAGATAATTAACAAAAATTTAAAAAATACGTGACCCATTTTTTGTGCCGGTGAGTGTACATATAAGATTGTTTGCCTACTGCATATTGGCTAATTATATGCATTTTATAAATATTTGCATAAAAATATATAATTATAACTTACGTTTATTATATACAGATAAAAAAATTGAACTGTAGATACTTCGATTTTCAGAGTAAATTTAGAAATAAATACAATAATTATAAGTCACTTACTTATTTGGTCAAAAATAATAATCATTAATGGTCAATGTTTTGTAATAGTTATTTACGCAACAAGTGTCTAAAGTAGTAATTTTTTGGTCGAGCACGAGACAAAGAATACTATTTTACACACGTTTTGCATACAACATTTTTTCCTACAACCGAAATGTAAGTGATGTTTTTCATAATCATCATACTAAGTGTACAGGCATCCAGCATCTTCAAATACTGTTGGAGTTCTTTCTCATAATACTCAGACAAAAGTGGACTAGTCTTCTATAATTGTACAAACTGTACATTTAATATTAATATTAAAAATTAGGTTAGGTTAGAATATATGTTAAAAAAATATTAATGTTCTTAAAAATTAAATTAGTAGTCAGTCTGTTAAAAAAATATTACATTTTGTTTCATTTACAGTGTATATTAATATTTCTTAATACTTATTACTTTCATTATTATTTACTACCTAATTCTTTACTTTCCAGGTAAATTAACCGAATTTTAATATGGCCTAGCAACGCCTATTTACTTTTCAAGCACCAGTGCGTGAAAAGTACTTTTCACACACTAGTGCTTGAAAAGTGACTCTACACACTGTAAAAAGTTGTAGGAAATAGTTATTTATGTAACAAGTGTGTAAAGTAGTACTTTTTTGGTCGAGTGCGATGTTTTACGCATGAGACGCAGCCGAATGCGGAAATTGTAGCACGAGACATAAAATACTATTTTATACAACGTTTTTCCTACAACCGAAATGGTATTGATGTTTCTCATAATACTGAGTGTACAGTGTACAGGCATCCAGTAGCTTCAAATACTGTTAGTACTCTTTCTCATAGCACTGTACAAAATGTAACTTAAACACTTGGAAGAATCTCAGACAGACGATGATTAATCTTTTATAATGTACAAATTGTACATTTAATATTAATATTAAAAATTAGGTTAGGTTAGAATACATGTCAAAAAAATGTTAATGTTCTTAAAAATTAGATTAGTACTCAATCCGTTAAAAAATATGTATTAGATTTGTTTCATTTACAGCGTATATTCATATTTCTTAATAAATTTTATTACTTTCATTATTATTTACTACCTAATTATATACTTGACAGGAAAATTAACCGAATTTTAATGTTTCCATTCTTCTTGAGCTATTGCTTCAATCTAATCTAAGCATTTTATACTTTCGTTTTTGTAAATGAATGCCCTATTTTATTTTCACAGCAGTGCGGCATTTTGTTTGGTTATGTAAGTGGGTAATGTGTAACTACAGTGTCATTAATTCCTGACTAAACGTTTCAATTAAGAATGTAACCAAGTAACATTTCTCATCATTGTATAGTTAGAAATTTGAGGGGCGAGCGTTTTTTCTACTTTGTCGCTCTAGAGCGGCAAAGTGACATTTTGCGTTGACAAAAGAGAGCGCAAATGGCTACTTTGTATATAGACTGTAGAAAAAAATATATTATGGCTATTTTATTCAGGTTAGTTTAGAATTTAGATTGAGGCAATGTTAGTTTTTATGTTGTTTTTATCATAAAAATACTGGCCATTTATTTAAATTATGGAATTTTAATTTCAATAATAAAATATATGCAGTTATAAATTTTTAACAATAAATGAATGGAAATAGCACAAAAAGAAAGTTAAATGTATTTTTGTGTTTTAATGTAAACATTTTTGAATTACAGCGCCCAGTTAATTATAACCGTAGATTATAATAAGCAAATTTTGAATATGCTCCTGTTTTGTTTATGTCAGAATAAGTCTAAGAAAAAATAGTCCGAAAAACTTCACGCAAATTCCCTATTTACGATAATAGACGTCACTATTTTGACGTATGGCGAATCGTCATGTTGGAATATTATTATAATTTGGCTTCATTGAGCTGGCCAAAACGCGATATCTGAATTTGAAAAAATATTAATACAATCGTTTTGTCGTTTGGTGCCATACCCTAAATTCATTTTCATAAGTCTGAAACTTATGTGAAGTTTTCGCGAATATTTTTACTTATAGGATGACTTGAGACTTGGACACTAGTTTGCACACTCCCAAAACATCTTTTAATATCTAAAGTCAAGTACTGACAACCAGCATTCCCATTGGACTCCAACATATGCTTCCTGCACAATTTATAATCCACAAGTGTAACACACCCTCTCTAATCATTCCTATCCCAGTGGGGTGGAATTCCCAGGACTGTCGATGGCTCTGGGAATTGATGGATCGACTTACAACTACCCTGGGAACACTACGCGGGATTCAAACCCGGACAGTGGTATGCCGGGCTGGGGTGCTGCAATGGGGGCGCCCCGTATTGTTCAGATGAAGGGTGACACGTAATTGGTTTACTGATGTTTATGTGAGTGAGAACATATGATTTTTGTAAGTGTTGTATGGTGCCTGTATGGTATCATTTGAAATACAGACTTTAATATGCTCATTATTTTTATATTGCTAATAAATCACGGCTTTGATTCGTGTATTTTAAATCGGCCATACCCTTTCAAATGCATAACGTTTTTACCTTCCGTCACCTTTAGGTAAGGAAGGTATTGTCTTTGGTCAAAAAATTCGGTGGTGAGTTTTTAATGAATAAGCACGTTTTAAGGTCCATGGAATACGATTTTACTATTTTTACGATGATGTCTGTATGTATGTGTGTGTGTGTGTGTGTGTGTGTGTGTGTGTGTGTGTGTGTGTGTATGTGTGTATGTATGTGTGTGTGTGTGTGTGTGTGTGTGTGTGTGTGTGTGTGTGTGTGTGTGTGTGTGTATGTAACAAAATTTTCGTCTGTGATAACTCTAATACTACAATTCCAAAAATTATAATTCTTTCGTATTCCTCTTCGTTGCATCCATATGAAGAGCTGATTAGATTTTGGTTATAATTGGTCAACCGGAAGTACTCATTTGAAGATTTTTTGAAAAAATGATGTTAAATATCATTTTTTCACATTTAATGTTGTTATAAATATTAAAGAACATTGTATTCTCTATACGATTTGACTGCATTTTATACTTCATATTAAATGGATATAGAGTTATAAAATTATAAAGAAATTAAATTTCATAAATTAGCCAGCTATGCTAGAAACAGCTACTATATTAAGAAAATTCTGATTGAGAGATGTCAGTGTCAAGTGCAATTGACATATTCGTAGTATATTTATATTATAATTTTACCCGAAATATAGGATCTTTTTGCTCGAAACTTTCTGTATGGAATTTGTATAAAATACATACAACTGTCGAAAGGTAATGTACATACAAGAAATTTAGAATATTTTGCAAGGAACTTTCTGTATGGATTTTATAGAAAATACATAGGCATTTACGAAAATTCTACCGGTAGATACCGCATCTACCGACTGTGTTCGAAAACACGAGTGATAAAAGGTTACCGTGTTCGAAAATTGTTCAAGGATCTATCTCAAAAAAAGGTAGTGATGCAAAGAGAAGCACGCGCGTTATAAGTGTTCAAAATAGGACTCTGCTCAGTTTGTTAACTACGTCAAATTTCTAACCTGTTTCAAATTTTCAAATTTTTTCATAGGTTATGAATCTACCCTGTTTACCACTTGCGTTGTTAAAATATCGATTCCGGTAGCTATAACCTGATAAAAAGCTGTTTACCGGTAACACTTCGCCGGTAGAATTTTTGTAAATACCTCATATAACTGACGGAAGGTAATGTGCTGGCCACATCAGATTATTTTTTTTTTTTTATTCCAGTTTCCACATAATTATTTAAACTTTTTCATTTCATTCTCAAGAAAGATTATAAGAAAATTTCAATAATTTTGCATAATATTCTGAACTAACATACCCCGTTTTGCGTGCACTTCTAGTTCTTGTAATAAAATTTCATTCCTCTCTTAGTGAGAGGCAATTTAGGACAATGAAAAAGTTACCGAGCGTTTTTACCTTCCGCCACCTTTAGGTAAGGAAGGTATTGTCTTTGGTCAAAAAATTCGGTGGTGAGTTTTTGATGAATAAGCACGTTTTAGGGTCCCTAGAATACGATTTTACTATTTTTACAATGATGTCTGTATGTGTGTGTGTGTGTGTATGTGAAAAAATAAGTAAAATAAATTGGGATAAAGATATACAAAGAATAAACAACTCCAGCTACACCATATTATATAAACAAATGGATACCTCGACAGACACAAAAAAATACTTAGAAATGAACCTGGCAATCCATAAAGTACGTCTAATAGCACAACTCAGGCTTTCAAATAAAGATGAAATCAAAATAACATACAAAAATATAAGATACATTCTAAAAACAACTGAGATTTGTACATTATGTAACTTGGAAGAGAAGGAAGACTTGGACCATTTCTTTTTCAAGTGTCCCATATATACAGCGATACGATCAGCATTCCTACACAAATTCTCATACCCCCCGTACTCCCTTTTCACTCTCCTACAACCGAACGACACAACCCACGCAAACAATATCTTCCATTTCATGGTAAATGCCCTACTAACGCGCAGTTTCATAATAAATGAATAGTTTAATTATTACAGGAAGGAAGGTCTTACAAATAGGCAAAAATTTCAGATATATGTAATATATTTTTTGTAATTGTAAATACCAAAAATAAAATAAGCAGCTCCAAATAAATTATTTTTAAGTCGCTCAACTTTTGTAACAATATTGTATGAGATTTTTTCTTTAAACAATAAAATTATTTATCTATCTTTATCTTATCTATGTGTATGTGTATGTGTATGTGTATGTGTATGTGTATGTGTATGTGTATGTGTATGTGTATGTGTATGTGTATGTGTATGTGTATGTGTATGTGTATGTGTATGTGTATGTGTATGTGTATGTGTATGTGTATGTGTATGTGTATGTGTATGTGTATGTGTATGTGTATGTGTATGTGTATGTGTATGTGTATGTGTATGTGTATGTGTATGTGTATGTGTATGTGTATGTGTATGTGTATGTGTATGTGTATGTGTATGTGTATGTGTATGTGTATGTGTATGTGTATGTGTATGTGTATGTGTATGTGTATGTGTATGTGTATGTGTATGTGTATGTGTATGTGTATGTGTATGTGTATGTGTATGTGTATGTGTATGTGTATGTGTATGTGTATGTGTATGTGTATGTGTATGTGTATGTGTATGTGTATGTGTATGTGTATGTGTATGTGTATGTGTATGTGTATGTGTATGTGTATGTGTATGTGTATGTGTATGTGTATGTGTATGTGTATGTGTATGTGTATGTGTATGTGTATGTGTATGTGTATGTGTATGTGTATGTGTATGTGTATGTGTATGTGTATGTGTATGTGTATGTGTATGTGTATGTGTATGTGTATGTGTATGTGTATGTGTATGTGTATGTGTATGTGTATGTGTATGTGTATGTGTATGTGTATGTGTATGTGTATGTGTATGTGTATGTGTATGTGTATGTGTATGTGTATGTGTATGTGTATGTGTATGTGTATGTGTATGTGTATGTGTATGTGTATGTGTATGTGTATGTGTATGTGTATGTGTATGTGTATGTGTATGTGTATGTGTATGTGTATGTGTATGTGTATGTGTATGTGTATGTGTATGTGTATGTGTATGTGTATGTGTATGTGTATGTGTATGTGTATGTGTATGTGTATGTGTATGTGTATGTGTATGTGTATGTGTATGTGTATGTGTGTATGTGTGTATGTGTGTGTGTGTGTATGTGTGTGTGTATGTGTGCGTGTGCGTGTGCGTGTGCGTGTGCGTGTGCGTGTGCGTGTGCGTGTGCGTGTGCGTGTGCGTGTGCGTGTGCGTGTGCGTGTGCGTGTGCGTGTGCGTGTGCGTGTGCGTGTGCGTGTGCGTGTGCGTGTGCGTGTGCGTGTGCGTGTGCGTGTGCGTGTGCGTGTGCGTGTGCGTGTGCGTGTGCGTGTGCGTGTGCGTGTGCGTGTGCGTGTGCGTGTGCGTGTGCGTGTGCGTGTGCGTGTGCGTGTGCGTGTGCGTGTGCGTGTGCGTGTGCGTGTGCGTGTGCGTGTGCGTGTGCGTGTGCGTGTGCGTGTGCGTGTGCGTGTGTGCGTGTGCGTGTGCGTGTGCGTGTGCGTGTGCGTGTGTGTGTGTGTGTGTGTGTGTATGTAACAAAATTTTCGTCTGGGATAACTCTAATACTACAATTCCAAAAATTATAATTCTTTCGTATTCCTCTTCGTTGCATCCACATGAATTTTGGTTAAAATTGGTCAACCGGAAGTACCCTCATTTGCAGATTTTAACAGTTTTTCTTGAAAAAACGATGTTAAATATAATTTTTTTCACATTTAATATTATTATAAATATTAAAGAACACGATTTGACTGCATTTTATACTTCATATTAAATAGATATAGAGTTATAAAATTATAAAGAAATTAAATTTCATAAATTAGCCAGCTATGCTAGATACAGCTACTATATTAAGAAAATTCTGATTGAAAGATGTCAGTGTCAAGTGCAATGACATATTCGTAGTATATTTGTGTTAGGATCTTTTTGCTTGAAATTTTCTGTATGAAATTTGTATAAAATACATACAACTGTCGAAAGGTAATGTACATACAAGAAATTTATAATCTTTTGCAAGGAACTTTTTGTATGGATTTTATAGAAAATACATAGGCATTTACGAAAATTCTACCGGTAGATACCGCATCTACCGACTGTGTTCGAAAACACGAGTGGTAAAAAGTTACCGTGTTCGAAAATTGTTCAATATCTACCAAATCCATCTACTGGATTCATGAAGAATATAATCTCAAAAAAATCTGATGTGACCAGCACATTACCTTCCGTCAGTTATATGAGGCATTTACGAAAATTCTACCGGTGAACTGTTACCGGTAAACAATAACCTATGAAAAAAATTGAAAATTTAAAACAGGTTAGAAATTTGACGTAGATAACAGACTGAGCAGAGTCCTACCTTGAACACATTTCCACTTTTAACGCGCGCACTTCGCTTTGCATCACTAACTTTTTTGAGATTCGCACTTCGCTTTGCATCACTAACTTTTTTGAGATTTGGTTCTTCATGAATCTGGTAGATGGATCTGGTAGATATTGAACAATTTTCGAACACGGTAACTTTTTACCACTCGTGTTTTCGAACACAGTCGGTAGATGCGGTATCTACCGGTAGAATTTTCGTAAATGCCTATGTATTTTCTATAAAATCCATACAGAAAGTTCCTTGCAAAAGATTCTAAATTTCTTGTATGTACATTACCTTTCGACATTTGTATGTATTTTATACAAATTCCATACAGAAAGTATCGAGCTTAAAGATCCTATATTTCGAGTAAAATTATAATACATATATACTACGAATATGTCAACTGCACTTGACACTGACATCTTTCAATCAGAATTTTCTTAATACAGTAGCTGTTTCTAGCATAGCTAGCTAATTTATGAAATTTAATTTCTTTATAATTTTATAACTCTATATCTATTTAATATGAAGTATAAAATGCAGTCAAATCGTATAGAGAATAAAATGTTCTTTAATATTTATAATAACATTAAATGTGAAAAAATGATATTTAACATCGTTTTTTCAAGAAAAACTGTTAAAATCTTCAAAAGAAGGTACTTCCGGTTGACCAATTATAACCAAAATCTAATCTGCTCTTCATATGGATGCAACGAAGAGGAATACGAAAGAATTATAATTTTTGAAATTGTAGTATAAGAGTTATCGCAGACGAAAATTTTGTTACATACACACACACACACACACACACACACACACACACACACACACACACACACACACACACACACACACACGGACACACATACATACACACATACACACACACACATACACACACACACACACACACACACACACACACACACACACACACACATACACACATACACACACACACACACACACACACACACACACACACACACACACACACACACACACACACATACAGACATCATCGTAAAAGTAGTAAAATCGTATTCTAGGGACCTTAAAACGTGCTTATTCATTAAAAACTCACCACCGAATTTTTCGACCAAAGACAATACCTTCCTTACCTAAAGGTGACGGAAGGTAAAAAGGTAGTGATGCAAAGCGAAGCGTGCGCGGTAAAAGTGGAAATGTGTTCAAAGTAGGACCCTGCTCATTTTGTTAACTACGTTAAATTTCTAACCTGTTTTAAATTTTCAAATTTTTTCGTAGGTTATGGATCTACCTTGTTTACCAGTTGCGTTCTTATAATATCGATTCCGGTAGCTATAAACTGATAAAAGCTGTTTACCGGTAACAGTTCACCGGTAGAATTTTCGTAAATACCTCATATAACTGACGGAAGGTAACATGCTGGCCACATCAGATTTTTAAAAATAATTTTCATTAATTTTCATTTTATCAATAGTCAAACAAAAAAAGTGAAAAAGAAACTTTTAAAAGGCTATACAATTATATTTCCAAATTTGCTGCAAATGAGAAACCGAACTTATAGCACCGTTGAAAAATACATAAATAGTACTCCAAATATCCAAGAAATCAAGATCCCAAACTAGTATGACGTATTGCCATAAATGCAAATATCCAATTTTTAAGAGAAACTTGGCTGTTTCTGTACTCGTATGTTTGAATTATTGCAATAAATAATTATTTTCAGTGAAGTTATAATTCATTTAATACTTTTATATTCAATTAATATAATTAAAACTTAAAATAACGATGGGTTCATAAGAACAATATTGCATATGCCGTGGTATAAAAATAAGTCGTAACATCTTAATTTTGTTTTTGTTCATGCATACAATAAAGAATAGATCTTTTCAGTTTAACGGCCATCTCTTTCTATCGCTGCAAATAGTAAGAAAAATGGCGCCAACAACTATCAGTTTGACTGTCAAACAAAACGTAAAAATTTTTGCTTTCATTAAAATACTTGTATTCTCGGTGAAAATTTGCATCGTTAGACATTTTAGCTTCAATAAAAGCTTTTGTAACTTCTTTTGATAAGTTTTTTAAAGTTGTCTGAGACTTTTCTCTTATTTTACGTCTAATTTTTTTTTTCGAAACAACTGCCATGGATCTCAGTTGTTCCTATTATGCGCAGATCCTCATTGCACATATCTTCTATCTTTTTAAATTGAAAAAATCCATTAGTGTTTTTTACTTTATTTTTGTAATACTACGAGTATAAGAATTTTAGAGGTAGAAAACATAAATAATAATAAAATAACAAATATTATATTACATTGTTCGACTTAGTGATGCCGCGAGACGAGAAACGGCGAGAATCAATCCACTCTCGTCTCGTCTCGAAATTTCGAGACGAGATTACTCTGTGTCTCGTCTCGCCATAATTTTTTTTCCTTCTCTCGATCTCGACTCGAGAGTCTCTAATTTCTCGAATTTATAATTAGCAAAGAAACAAGTACCACTAATTAAAACTGATTATTTTACTGTCTGGTATTTAAATGGTTAGGTATAAAAAATACGCAATATCTTATTATTATTTACCGTTGCTTGGCGTGTCAATCTGTTTTGTACGCAGATATTGGTAATTATAATTATATATTCGTATAGTGCGGGCACTTGAAGCTGGTGTGAAGAGTACACTATAGGTATCACTTTTTTTGCTATAACCCAAAATAATTTTAAAATGAATAAGTAAATATGAATGTAAATGAAGAGACTATTTAAATATTTATATATACCGATAAATATTTTCTTCTTTTATAGGTACTTATTTTTTAATGGGAAAATTAAAAAAAAAGTACATTCGAGATCTCGACTTTCCACTCTCGTCTCGAGCAAATCTCGAGGGAATTACTCTCGTCTCGTCTCGAATTGTCGAGACGAGAATAAAGTGAATCTCGTCTCGAAAATTCGAGAAATTGGAGACGAGATCTCGAAAATGCGAGATCTCGCGGCATCACTAGTCCGACTAGCTTCTAATGATGAATATAAGTGAATAACACAATCCGTAGGTAATTGTTGTAATTTATCCGAGTAAATTGTAGTAATTAGTTGCGTTCGATTTGACAAAAACTCACCTCTGAAGAATTTCTAGAGTCCAATAGCAAGTGAATGGGCAGAGACTCGGAAAGCGATCGATAACATAGCTGGGGCGCGCGGCAGGCGAGCGATGAAGCGGACACTAGTGAAAACAAGGGGGGAGATAAGCGTAATTATCCGCGCATTATTATATTGGTCAAGACATTGCTAGAATGTTCTGGCAAATATTAGAAGGACAGTTACATAGATAGTAAGAAGTAAGGAGTGAGTGAGTAGCACTGCAGTATCGTGATGAGTGTATGCAGTACAGTATCGAGTGAAGTACTCGTGATACTGAGACTGTGGAAGTTAGAAGAGTTAGATCGTCATAAAGACAGTGTTACTTACAAACAGATAATTAGGTGAAAGGATTGAGTATCCGGGCAGTTAAATATGTAGACGCTATTGGGTCAGTTGAATGTGATATAAATATATAGTGATATAAATAGTCGAAATAAATAATCAGTAACATCGTGTAAATAAATAGTCGTGTTAATTGTTTAAATAAATAAATAGTGTTAGTGTTTAACTAGTTAATTATATTCTTAGTCTTAATTAGTATTTAATATTTGTTTAACCATAGTAATCGTCATTGTTACTATCTTTTAATAATTATTTATCGTTTTAATAAACATCTATTTTAATTAATAATAATTTTTACAGTTCACCCAAATAAATAAAAACACTACAATAATAATAATCTTTATTGTATATCAACAACTATTATAAGTTATTACAATTTAGTGATACACCTAAATAGAGTTGAGTTAATTTTATATTATATTTTGTAACATTACAAGTGTTCACGTTACGTTGATAGAGATGAGATAATGAAAGGACACACACAATACAATAATAGTTATTTTTCTTCAAGCGTATAATAATATGCATATTATGCTACTGTACACACGCTGTAGAAGATATTCATTGTCTTACTAGTACAAAAATGTTGTTATTGTTGTACTAGTAAAAAAATGTTAGTTTCTTAGTTCACCGCTGGCGGCGGCAGTAGCCACAGCAACACAGATCATATTGAAAATTGTTATTTGGCAGTTGAATCGTTTGTGCTTTGTATATAGTGTACACAGCCAGCTTTGACTAAAATTGCAATTTTTACAAATAAAAAAATTCCAAAAAAATGTCAAAAAATTATTTGAAACACTTGAAGAAAAAATAGTATATGTCATTCGGAGTAGAACGCCCTTTTTGTGTTTTACCCAGCTTGCCAGGCATCGGCTAGCGCCTCGGCCGCAATAGCTGGGTTCAACACAAAAAGACTGCTTTCTACTCCTAATATCATAATATACTATTACGATACAAGTACGTATTGTTTCTAAACAAATTTAAATATTGGAACTTTTTAGAGAAAAAAATTTTTTTACTATCTAACCAAGGGTACAAAAATATTTTTGTAATAGAATCAGTATCTATATCAAATTATATTACCCTAAAGCTTTCGGTGACTAAGTTGTAAAACAGTCAGTATAATATAATATGTATGTCGGCTCCAGTGGCTATACGGTTAAGAGCAACGGCTCTTAGGCATGAACACGCTAGGAGTTCTGGGTTCAAATCCCACTAAGGCTAGAGTTACCAAACGTCCGGATTTGTCCGGACATGTCCGGATTTTTAGGCTCTTGTCAGGATTCCGTCAGGACTTTTTAATGATTTACGAAAAAAACACTGAATCATATTTTTATTTCACAACTAACAAAATGATTCAATGAAAATTATAATATCAATCAACTAAAAAAATCTTTGTAACTCTCTTTGGTACATGATCACCTCAAACTAAAAATAATCCTGTCCCTCTCTTTACTAACACTCAATGATGAAAATATCCGGACATTTCTAAAGAAATTAGGTTCGATTTGTCAGGCCTTTTAATTTTTACATAATCCGTCAGTCAATAAGTTCGTAAGATGACATATAGATACTGTCATTATTGACATACCCATATGATTTTCAGGAAGTACCAATCTTCAAACGATACGTGTCAAAATTTTATGACAATATGACTTTTAGTTCACAAGTTACAGTAGTTTTAGTGATGCAACTTTTCAATACAATGGAAAAATCTGAATTTCGTGTGTTGATAAAACATGCTTTTTAATGGAAAAAATACCGTTCAAGCAAAGCAATGGCTTGACAAGTGTTATTCGGACTTTGCTCCATTGAGACAAATGATAGAGAAGTGGTTTGCTGATTTTAAACTCGGCCGTGCAAACACCGATGATGCCGAACGCTCTGGTCGCCCAAATTCTGCAGTTGTTCCAGAAAACATAAAAAAGTCAACAAAATGGTTTTGGCCGATCGTAAATTGAAATTGCGTGAGATAGCTGTCTCCTTAAAGATATCAGAAGGCAGTGTATTCACCATGTTGTATGAACATTTGAATATGAGAAAGCTCTGTTCGAAATGGGTATCACGTTTTCTCACAGACGATCAAAAACATCAACGCGTTGACGATTCAGAGCGCTGTTTAGAGCTGTTTCAGCGCAATAAAAAAACATGGATCCTTCACTTCACTCCAGAGTCAAATCGGCAGTCAGCTGAGTGGGCAGTAAAGGATGAGAACCGTCCAAAGCGACCAAAAACGCAAATGTCAGCTGGTAAGGTTTTGGCCTCCGTATTTTGGGATGCGCACGATATTTTATTCATCGATTACCTTAAGAAAAGAAGAACCATCAATAGCGAATATTAAATGGCGTTATTTGTGTGTTTGAAGAAAGAAATTGCAAAAAACAACCCCAAATGAAGAAGAAAAAAGTGCTCTTTCATCAAGATAATTCACCGTGTCACAAGTCGATCGCAACAATGGCAAAATTGCACTTTGAATTGTTTCCCCATCTACCATATTCTCCGGATCTGGCTCCCAGCGACTATTACCTGTTTGCAGACCTAAAAAGTAATTGCCGAAACTGAAGGGTATTTTGAGGCCGAAGATAAATCGTTCTACAAAAACGGTATCGAAATGTTAGAGAAGCGTTGGAATGAATGTATCACTCTTGAAGGAGACTATGTTGATAATTAAAGTCGAATTTTGCCTAAAACTTGTTGTTTTCTGAGTCATCCTACGAACTTATTGAGTGATGAGTTGATATGGCAACCCTCTAACCCTATCTGAGGTTTGTATATGTAAACTCACTCTGTAATTGGAATTTAATCCTGTTAAGGAGTTTTCAAATTCAAAACAATAAAAAAACAATATGTGTAACTCAAATTATTTATACCATAAATATACCCGCTCTTGCCCCATCTACACACGGGAGTGTTCTTACGATTAAGACTTAAACTTTCATAACCACAATTTATTGCATGTATGTATATACCGCAAATTTCGGCAGAAATCCAATGATATATGTATTTAAGTTATAATCGACTACATATCTTTATCTAATTCTCTTCCAAATTCAGTTTAACATGACACACAATCACATACTTGTAAAGATATCACTGTTTTAAATTTTTCATAGCATGTTCGAGATGAATTTACAAGCTCTAACTAGTAAGACTCCAATATGAAATGATTTGTTCAGCTATAAAAAGCAACTGAATCCAATAGTGTTCACCGTTACTATAATTCTTCTAGTGACATATGACGATGTCGCAAATATTTCCAAACAACTGAATATCGCTAGAACAAAAGGAAAGTAGAAAAAGACGGAGTATAAATAATGTTATTCTGTTAGGAACAAGCTCATAGAACAGTCGATATCGGTTCTGGTCGTTATCTAGTAGGCTTGTATGGCACACGCCACGTTGCTCAATGCGTGGTCGAGTTGAGAGGAGCTGTTGACGCCAGCCATGAACAACTACTTCATCAGTCAATTGTTTCCATAATTATACATACAGGGTGGTGACTTGGAAGACGCAACATAGTTTGTTGTTTCAATGGTAAAATCTTAATTTGCAGATATTTGCTCCCCTAATTATTTTAGAGCAAAATTGTATTTAAATTATTGCTAAAGAAAAAAATACTGCATCCGAATATGATATTGTTTATAATTTTTCAATTTCTGGAACCGTAAAAATAGTCGAAAACAATAATAACATTTTTGCAAAAATCATTGATGCCATGGAATAAAATTTTAAACAAATATCATATAAATAATTAGCAAATGTCAGACAAGAATTTTACAATAGATTGGAGCATTGTTTAATGGTAAATGGTGGTTTGTGATATGTTATTTTATATTATAAATAAAATAAAAATCCTTTTTCCCAATACATTTTATGTCTTTTAATTTAAATAAGTTAAGGGTCGTATTCATAGTCACTTCTTAAAGAAATCTTAAATTTCGTTGTCGTCAAATTACATTGTTGTAATCAACAAATACATTGTTGTCATCAAATACAATAAAGGTGTTTTCATTTTCCTCGTTTTGAAAATAAGTTTAAACGTCAAGATGTTTGCGCTTTTGTTAAAATTTTTGTTCTATGGCAGCAATGATTTTTGTAAAAATGTTATTATTGTTTTCGATTATTTTTACGGTTCCGGAAATTTGAAAATTATAAACAATAGCATATTCGGATGCAGTATTTTTTTCTGTAGCAAAAATCTAAATACAATTTTGCTCTAATATAATTAGGGGAGCAAATAACTGTACATTAAGATTTTACCATTGAAACCCCTATGCTGCGTCGTCCAAGTCACCACCCTGTATATATCATCAATGACGAGTGTACGATTTTTATTGATAACCCTAGTACGTACTCGTATGCTTATATTCGGAAAGTATTATCATCGCTCTAAATTTTTATATTTATAGATTATTGCCCATATTTCCAGTACATTACCTTCAGTCAGCTCTATGTATTTTGTACAAATTCCATCATACAGAAAGTGTCTTGTAAAAGATTCTATATATTTCCAGTAAAATTATAACGAAAATATATTATGTCAATTGCACTTGACACTGACATTTGTCAATTAGAATTTTCTTAATATAGGTAGTAGATGTTTCCATGGTTATATAGCACACAGCTGGCTGCTTTATGAAATTTAATTTCTTTATAATTTTTTAACTCTATATCCATTTAATATGAAGTATAAAATGTAATCAAATAGTATAGAGAATAAAATTTATAATATTAAATTTGAAAAAATTGTATTAACAGCCGTTTTTCAAGAAAAACTGTTAAAATATTCAAATTAGGGTACTTTTTCGGTCGACTAATTATAACCAAAATCTAATCTGCTCTTCATATGGATGTAAAGAAAAGGAATACGCAAAAATTATAATTTTTGGAAAGGTGGTATCGGAGTTATGCGATCCGAAAAAATCATCACACATACATACATACATCCATCCATTCATACATATGTACATACAGCCATCATCGTAAAAATAGTAAAATCATATTCTAGGGACCCTAAAACGTGCTTATTTATTAAAAACTCATCGCCGAATTTTTACCTAAAGGTGACGGAAAGTAAAAAAAATTGAAGTGTTTCGAGTAGGATCCCAAAACTACGCGGATAGCGTAACGGCAAATAACACGTCGTTTCCCTAACAACCGTGGAAGATAATGGGGAAAAGAAGGTGAAAGGTAACGGGTACTTTTCGCTACGCTACCATAGCGTAGTGCTGGGATCCTACCTCTAGCTGTTAAAAATATTACTGAAAATTAGGAAAATAAACATAAAAATATACTGATGAGAATATAACTCATTAGTCACGTGACATGTTTCCCGCCAATCAACATTCAGAATCTCCTTAGTTACATGTCTATCACAGCGATGATAAAAACAAAGAAATTATCACCTGGTTTATATTCGTTACCAGGGGATTTGTTTTCTTTATTTACAACATTGACAGTTAATTTTCAGTATAAAAATGTGCGGTAATCGTTTTTGATATCAACAACGATGAAAATAATAAGGCAATTGTAAAATTAACCATGTTGTAAAGCAATATATGAAAAGTTAGGTTACCATCACGCACAATGTGTCATAAAAATTCATTATATTCTCTCATTAAATATAAGCTCGTGATATGATTAATAATCGAAGATATTGCTCGTGAAACCGAAGCAGCACATTTCACTCGAGAATATCATCGATGATAATCATGTCACTTGTTATATTACGCATGACAATAAGTAATTGATAATTTCATTTCCAAAACTATTGTATTTCAAAATAAATTAATAATTCTTGCATTTTTGCTTTTTCAAACATATGAACATAGATAAATCGATAGAAACCTAAAATATCTCTCTTCAATAGTATAACTTTTCACTATGGGTTCCATATAAAAATTATTACTTTGATCTCATATTTCGACATCTCACAGTGATAAAAAAAAATGAATATCACCATTTGAAAAAACATAAAAAGTGTCATAAAATAAGTTCGAACTTAAATTCTATACTATTTGATATTTAAATGTTATTTGTAAAAATAAAAATCAGCCAAATTTGATTCATCGTATTTAGGTAGTGAACTGTGCATTTTGTTAAAAAAAAAATTAATATAGACTACTAATGGGGAAACTTAGCCCTAATTTAACCGCCTTCGTATCGCTTACTGTTATAGTTTCCGAAATCCCAATG
Organism: Harpalus rubripes; assembly: GCA_963082715.1. NCBI lineage: Eukaryota > Metazoa > Arthropoda > Insecta > Coleoptera > Carabidae > Harpalus > Harpalus rubripes. Next base: position 23,008,173 of record OY720457.1, read on the forward strand.
GTGAGCCTTGAAAATTGGATACCCTGTCTAGAAAACATTTTTAAATATTTCTATATCGGCAAAGCGGAAACGGGTTTACATCTAGTATATGAAATAATTCTCATTACTTATATGTATTTAAACTATTAAGGGAAAGTAAAATAAAACACTATGTCTAAAAGGCAACTCAAAAGACACTGAGTGAAGAATTGATTCTCTTGCAAAAATATTATCAACCAAGTACAATAATAATATAATTAACTCCTCCGGACTCCTTACATCCGAGATGCTAACACGTATACTTGTAAAGACAATTGATATTATATAATTTCTATACTTGTCGTCATATAAGTATGAACTGGAAATTTCTACACATTTAGGCAATGTTGAAAATGCAAAGTTATGAAGAAGCGGCAACACCGCATGGCAAGGGACAGTGCGGAAAGGGGAAAAAGTTGAGCATCAGTTCATACTCATTTGACGGCGAGTATAACTATATAAATATTTTAAAACAATTGTAGTAGGCGATAGACATAATTGGCTTTTATCGTTTAAAAACTTTCCATGCATTGTCTTTGTTTCACATAAATTAAAAATTAAATCCCTATATTATATAGATAGACAATAATACGCTTAAGTACAAGTAAAACGTGTGTCTAACACGCTGTAAACACATTACCAAGAACTGAATCAATTTTTTACTTAGGTATTAAAAACCTCGAGTGCATTTACGTTGGTGTACTGTACTAGCTGCATTGTCGGCAACGCATAAACAACACCGCCGACTTTACGACTTCACGGAATTATTAAAAATGGACTATGCAAATTATTGAGTTATTGATTACACTTACCAGCTCAGATTAATATTAATATTCCCATAATGATGTTGAAATCATAAACTTCTAGGAATTGCACGAAAAAATAACGAGTATAATAGTGGGAAGAATTTTTATGAAAGTTCATACTATTAAGACATAAATGTATATAAGTAAATTGATTTGTTTAAATTGAAAAATTGAAATGACAGTTTTATGATTTTAAACTACTATTATATCTACCTAGCTAGAACTAGCAAAGCGATTGTCTTGTCATCGCACGGAAGCAATTTTGAGATTGCCGCAAAACTTTTTAAACAGAGGTTTTATTATATCTGCGCGTAGAGGACATTACTTTATTTTCCTGCCGTAACAGGAAAAAATTTTTTCTACCATTTAACATCTATTTGTTCAACAAAAAAGACCGAAAAATTATTGCGGCGTTTTGAAGATACTGTTTTAATGAACTAAAGAAGGTGTTTGGGTGTTTCATGATCTATCGTAGAATATTAGTACAATAAATTTCGTTTTGGCGGCAAATCGTTATAGAATGAGTTTCGTATTTGAAATCGAAATTAATTTGGTGGTACTGATTTTCGAAACTAGATGGCCACCATATGATTAGTTTGACATAATATGACAGTTTACTTGTTTACTGTGTTTCTTAGCCTGTGTATACAAACAGGGTTTTAAAAAGTTATTTAAAAGAAGGTGATAAGTTTAAATATTTAATTATTCATTATGACATTACTCATTCAGTTGTCACTTATTCAATATGGCGCTTGTATGGTTGCTTTCCGTACTATCCGTAGTACCGATTTGCTCCACTAGAGAGCAAATTTATCTAAGATTGCGAATAAAAGCCGCTGTTACTAGCAAAGCTGGTTCTAGACGGGTGCGAGAGTTGCGATGCACCCGGCCCCGCACGTTCTTGGCTTGGGTTATGCTTATTCTATAATATAATTTCATTTGCATCCACAGTTTCATACTAGTACCTAATAAAAATTTTATTTATTTTTATACATTATAAATACGTAAGATTTCATCAAGTATACAGTAGTGCCATCTCTTAGCCCTGCCAACAGGCACAGACTACACAAAAACTATAAACCCGCCGTAATAAATAACTTTACAGCATCAAAAGCACGAAAGTAGCAAATAGCACTTGAAAACCGAGGGTTTTTATTTTATTCTGCCGATCGCAGAATTTATTTCCTTAACTAAACCAACGCCATTTTCTTACATAAAATGAACAATAACGAAGTCTCTCCATTATTTATAATATACCTTTGTTTTATTATAATTAGATTATATTATAATAAAAAAATGTCGATAATAAAACAGGGTTGCCACGCGTCCCGTATATACGGGATACTCTCACCAGGTTTATAACGTGCAAAAAAATAAATGAGTCTGTTCCAACGAATATTATTCGTAAAAAAGCCATAACAAAATAATCGCTACTTTTTGGTATTTCTTATTACGATGCAACTATAGCCCTGGATGTTTTTAGTATGATCATTACAGAATAGTATACTACTGTGTGCTTGTCTGCAGTTCTTCAAATGAGCATTCATAATCGTTCAAGAGGAAGAGTTGTACTGCATCATAATACCGCTTATCCATATACAACTGCTCGAACAGTAGAATTTGTAAACGAGCAAAACTTTGAAATGATAGGTCATCCACTATATAGTCCCGATTTGACATCCTACGCCTTCTTCTTATTTCCTCAGATCAAAGATAAATTGCGGGAATGGATTTTACCTCGACAAATGAAACTGTCGATGCTTTCAAAAGAAAGATAAATGGCATACCTATCTCCTGAAAAAGGATAAATGTTTTGTAAAGTAGTTCTTTTAAAAAAAAATGTAATAAAATTTTAACCTTGTTGACATTTTCAAATAACCTTTCCTTAATCGCAAAATCTACCTCGCTCTGACATAAAAAATATGAATAATAGTAAAGTGATGTTTATTAAACAACCTCTACGGAATTGTCATTATCGAAATCTGAGTTAGCCTATAATAATTAAAATCCGTAGGGGCATGTTTATTTACATACTTCCTTAATTAAAGAACAAATCAGTATCAACTTATGAGGCCGTTAATAAAAATGATGTAAATGTAGTGTGCATTTTCCATTAGTAGAACAGTTATTTTTGCTATTAAAATAGCTCATTGGATATCAGATAAAACTCGTATTGTTATTTCTCTACCACGAATCGACGTAGCGTGGGATCATTAAATGTAATATATGAGAGTATGATTTTAAATTGCCCTTATTTTCTCTGGAATGAAAGAAATTCGTAATGAGTTTATAGATTACAACTTATAGTTCACGCAGAATAACCTGTTCTTGTTTATTGAACCTTTGTAACTAATAAATATGATTATAATACTGCACTCGGTGGTACTTTCTGCTCAAGGTGTTGGATTGATCATAAATTATCACTTTACAAGCTTTCATAAAAATTGCTATTAGAAAATTGTAATGGCTTACATACTACAATTCAGAACAAATAAAACGAAATAGATTATTATTTATGACACTAAATTATCCGTCATATTCATATAAGTTTTGTTACAATGTAAACATTTTTCTAAGTTGTGTTTGTGAAAAAACTAGGTTTAATAGTCGCATTTTACTAATAATAAAATCTAATATGGCCAGCACATGACCTCTCGCCAATTCCATGCTTATGATAGCAATGAGCTTGAAGTAAAGTATAACTTCCGGCTGACGTTTCAAATTATATACGAGTTTAAATACCAAATTTGAGAAGTTTTGGATCATATTTTAATATATTTTTTTCTAGAAAATCTGTATATGTAAAGTACTATATTTCCAGTTTATCAATTTTAGAAAAGATGGAATATGTCATTTTCATTAATATAAAAGTCTTAAATACCAAATTTGAAAATTTTCGGATTATATATATATATATATATATATATATATATATATATATATATATATATATATATATATATATATATATATTTCACGAAAATTTGTTCAGAGCTTCAAGTAAAGTATCACTTCCGGCTTATCAATTTTAGCCAAAATCTAATATGTTGTTCTTCTTCTTATAGAAGTCTTAAATACTAAATTTTAAAAGTTTTGAAATATATCAATATATTTTTCAAGAAAATCTGTTCAGAGCTTCAAGTAAAGTGTCACTTTCGGTTTATCGAGTTTAGCCAAAATCTAATATATTATTTCCCTTCATTAAAAGTCTTAAATAATAAAATTTAAAAGTTTTGGATTACATCAATATATTTTTCACGAAAATCTGTTTACAGCATCAAGTAAGTATCACTTCCAGTTATCAATTTTAGCCAAAATTTAATATGTTATCCCCTTCATATAGAAGTCTTAAATACCAAATTTGAAAAGTTTTGGTATATATTATAATATACTTTTCACGAAAATCTGTTCAGAACTTCGAGTAAAATACCACTTCCAGTTTATCAATTTTAGCCAAAATCTAATATGTTGTTCCTGTTTACACAGAAGTTCTGGATAAGTTTTGGATAATATAATAATTTTTACGAAAATCTGTTCAGAGCTTCAAGTAAAGTATCACTTCCGGTTTATCAATACTAGTCAAAATCTAATTTACTGTTCCCCTTAATATAGTAGTCGTAAATACTAGATTTGAAAAGTTTTGGATTATATCATGATATATTTTTCACGAAAATCTAATCAGAGCTTCAAGTAAAGTATCACTTCCGGTTAATATATTTTAACTAAAATCTAACATGTTATTCCTGTTGATATAAAAGTCTTAAATACTAAAATTGAAAAGTTTTGGATTATATTTTAATATAGGTTTTCATTAAAAACTGTTTTGGGCTTTAAGTAAAGTACTACGTTCGGTTGTCAAATTTTACTCAAAATCTAATGAACTCTTTATATGAATGTAGAAAGCTTAAATACGGAAAATGGAAATTTTTGGAGGTTTTTTATAAGAGTTATCGTGGAGGAAATATCGCATACACACACGCACACACACACACACACACACACACACACACACACACACACGCACGCACGCACGCATACACACGCACACACACGCAAACGCATCGTAAAAATAAAAAAAACATGTTGTGGGGACCCTAATTCGTCCTTATTCACTGAAAACTCACTATCGAATTTTTGGACCAAAAACATTACCTCTCTTATCTTCGGTACGGCAAGAGGTAAAAAAAATTATATGTATCTGCATATTGCAAAATGTTCAAAAATAACTATATAAAATAAATTAAAAAAATACCTACTACTACGAGTATTTTTGCAATTTTGCTGAAGAAAAAAATGAATATAGTTATTTGTGCAAGAGTAATTAAGATTTGTCTCATTTCTAATGGTGAACGCTTAATTTACTTCGTTATTTGTAGGTAATGCCGATGTCGATATGTACCGGTGACTACAGGCGTTACACGGACTCTGAAACACGACTTGCGCAGAGCACCACAGGGCTCTCTTTTGTGCTATATGAAAATTGGATATGCTCAAAAATTCTAAAAATAAATTTTTCATATTCCTCGTTTTTATGTTCATATGAAGAGCTGATTACGAGATATTAGATTTTGGTTATGATTAGCGGCATGGAAACTGCAGTTTACTGAAGCTCAACGGTTTTCCTTGAAAGGAATAAAGTAAAATATAAATTATCTGCGAATTCTATTAACTATGGACGTTTACCTAGGCTCTAATTTTTTGTCATCGTAAAGTTGATGTGTTTTGAGGAGCGAGAAACAAAGTTCTTTTTCGCTCGTTGCCGTGAAAACGCGAAAAAAAGAAATTTTTTGCTTTCTCGCAAAATCAAAAATTATATTATTATTATTATATTATAGTCTATATACAAAGTAGCCATTTACACTCTCTTTTGTCATCGCACAATGTCACTTTGTCGCTCATGCGCGACAAAGAAGAAAAAATGCTCGCTATCCAAATTTCTAACTATACAATGTTGAGAAATATCACTTGTCTACATTCTTAATAGAAATATTTAGTCAGGCACTAATGACACTGTAGTTACACGGTACACATTTACCACCTTCACAAGTCAATCTGATATATAACTGCTCTGTCGGTATATTACATAACCAAACAAAATGCCGCAGTGCTCTGAAAATAAAATAGGACATTCATTGACAAAAACGAAAGTATAAAATGCTTAGATTAGATTGAAGCAATAGCTCAAGAAGAATGGAAAATAACGATAAATTAAAATTAAATAAAAAAAAATGTGTGAACATTTGTGCTGCTACCTGCAAAAGTTTGGCATGAACGCTCCCAATCGACATCCACTTTTTCACTGCACTATACCTTGTTCCATTTAAGCCATTCAGTATTGTGGAGCATAGGGAATAGTTTTGATCTTTCTGATTGGCTGAAATTAGAGACAAAAGACAAATTTACCCAATGTAATTTCGGCTACTTCAGATTTGCGCTGTTGCCAGTGCCATCTGCTGAATGGCTTAAATGGAACAGAGCATAGTATAATGTACTTGAAACAAATAAATTTTTGGTATGGTGGAGGATCCCATTGTGGCGACTATAGAAAAAATATTGTGTGTTTCGAGCGCAAATGGACATTGTTGATTTCGAGATTTCTCAATCGACAATTGTTCCATTTTGCGTTCTTAATACACAAATAGCCATTTAATTAATTATTTGCAATCATAAAATAGATTGTCACTTTTGTCAAGTTTTAATATTAATCAAAATTATATTTTTCATTATCTCCTGCTTGTCAGATTTTTTTAAAAATATTGCTCGAACGTAGAAAAAATAACAAGTGTATTACGAGCGTAAAGTGTCATTGTCGCCTTCGAAAAATTGTCAACTTCGAAACGACAAAGTATCACTTTACGCTCTTAATACGCAAATAACTATTTGCGACTATTTATTTTATAATAATTATTAAAAATTATTTTATTTTTCGTATCCTCTGATGTGTCCACATCCAGACTAATAGATTACTGGACGACGGACAACTAGGCGAAGCACACTGAACGATGGTGAAGGGGTCGATAAAAGCATAAAAATTGTAGAATTCTTTTGCAACAGAAAAAGATTTAAAACTGGCGCTCTGATATTTTCTAAATAAACATTAACATAACCTAACGCACAATTGTGTAATTCTACACATATGTATATTATTTTATCGCCCAAATGTCGCGGCACCCACTTGTTGGTTATCGTCCAGTTAACCATCTCTCAGTTCTCCATCGCCCAGTCGCCCTCGGCTAGTTGCCCGTGCTTGGTTCTCATCGTCCTAGCCGCAAATCCAACAATACAAGTTACAAAAATACCTGTCTGCATATATAATAAATAAACTAGAAGACACTTTAGATCGAGCCAATAGGAGGCAAGCAAGCAAATATGCGAATACTGCAGCAACGTAGGAATAAGCGCAAAAAAGAAGATTATTTTATTCCTGTTTCCATTGCATATTGCATTTTTTTTTTATATTCAAAGAATATTATCTATTTGTCGAATAATTAAAAAATATTCAAATAAATAAATATATCATCACGGCATATTACCCATTGCTGGGTGTGCCAATCTGCTTTATTAGCAGATATCGCTAATTATGACATATTTGTACCGTGCGGGTGTTTACCAGGCGTCACCTCACGGGCACTCATTGCTGGAGTGGAGAGTGCATCACAGGAATTAATTTTGTGCCATTTAAAATTCGAAATATTTGGCGTCGGTCGGGACCGAACCCGGTTCCCCAGATTCGCGATTAGACACTCAGGCACGCGGCCACGAGACCCCATCAAAAAAAATATATATTCAAATAATACTTAATTGACAGAAGCCAGCGTCAAATGTAATTTACAGAGAACATTCGTGAAATAATTTTACTAGAAATATACATATAATCATTTGCAAGAAACTTTATAATATAAATATGTATAAAAACTTGACAGGAAGTAACGTGTTGACCCCGTCAGTTTTTTTCATTATTTAAAATTACTATTAAATAATAATGATTTATTTAAACAACAATTCAGATAAAAAGTGAAAATAAGTTTATTATATATTATACAATTTATCTAATTATCGATAAAATCATCAATATAAAATATTAAAACAGCAAACAATAACTAATACCAGCGAATGTAGAATATTTTCTCAATTATAATTAACTCTATTGTCAACACAGGAACATTGATTAATGATAACAAATGAATGCCAGAGAAACATTTAACTTTGTAATATTTATTATAAAACACAATTTGAAATATTCAGCGAAATTAACCAGTTCGAAATGTCAGCACAGGATCTCATACGAGAAGAATTTAATTTTCTATTATGGAGTGTGTTGATTGATTGTTCAGAATGGAATTGGTTTTTGCCGGTGACGTTAATTATTAATTACTGCAGAATGCATTTGCCTCGGAACTATTACAGGTTAAACTAGTAGGCTTTGATTTTACACTTAAATTTAAATACCTTGACATTTAAGTGCAATAGAGTTCGTATTTGTCGGTTAACTATACGTTGGATTACATATCAAGTGGAAAAATTTATATGAATGTTTGTTTTTGATTTCAAGGATAATTGGAAGAAGGTTGATCCTGGTTGACCTATTTTTATTAACTGCAGGTTATGTTTATATTGATTGTAGTTTAGCAAGACTAGTAATTTGTATTTATGTTGATTGTACCTCTGCTATTTTATTATACATTGTAGTTGAAAATTACTTAACGAATTTCATATTAGTGTCGTATATACGTAGCATTTAGTGTAACAGCTAATACATGATAATATATGCTTATATACAGAAACATAATAAATTTTATCTGCACCTGCCTGGAAAATACTTTTCAGATATTTTTTTAATGAGACTATAACATTTTCTGGGAATAATCACGAAAATTCTTATGTTATTATTTTCATTTGTATCTAAGCTCCTTCCTTTCCCGTAATCAGAACCCTTTTTACGCATACTTGAAGTAGGCGATTTCTCATTTATTGCCTACGGCAGCAAATTTTGGGACATTGAAAATTTTAGAGCAAGACAAATATTTAAATAAAAATAGTCGAACCGGTGGGAAGCACTTACTGATTTTAATACTTAAATAACTATTGAATCGTTGCAAAAGCCAACAGAAATTTGTTAAAAGTTCAATCGTTACACATGACAGCAGAAATTTGATGACCGTTTGTTGAAATTTTGTTCAGGATCATTCTTGTTCAGTTCTAAAGAATCACAATAAAGAGTTGATGCAGTCTGAGTGACAGTTTTAAACTTGTTTTTCCCCAATTCCAGAGAATTGTATGATTGATATATATATATATATATATATATATATATATATATATATATATATATATATATATATATATATACAGAGTGTCCCATTTAAGGTACGAATGCATTGGGATCTCGAGAACCGTAAGAGCTACGTGGTTGGTTAAATTAGACAAAAGTTGCCCCATTAGGAGACCATTTTAATGGTATTTTGTTATTTGCGAAAAAATGCATAGGTCACTAGATATAGGCGAAAATGGAAATATTGCAGTTTTTTAATTTTGCAAATAACTTCGAAGTGTGAAATCATACTGGATTTTGGTTTGCACATCTTTAGGGCACTTTTTTATGTTCTTTCGACTGGCGATGCTCAATTTTTTTATTAATGTTGGTTTTCGAGGATTTATGTCAAAGTTTTAATTTTTATATGGACGCCATATTGGAAAGTTACGCCATTGAAAAGAGATTTTTTTAGCTTTACAATGACATAAAATAGTAATAATTTGTTTTTATAATTAACAGGGAAATTGACAAAAATAAACTTCTTATTCGGGAATATCAGAATGAAAATTAAATAAAAAATGCCGCAGTAAGAATCCTAAATCAAATTAGGCCAAGAATGCTGAGAAAAGTTATAGAAGGAACAGAACGAAGGGCGCAGAAGTGCGTAGAACGAAATGGCGGGTTAATGGAAAATTTATTGTAATGTTTTTGTAAATTATTTTTGTATTTTTAATATTATTTGTCTATTAAATAGGTATTTTCTTAAACAGCAGCCCTCAATTTACTTTTTTCAATTAAATTTTAGTATTAATAACATTTTTTGTTAATTTCTCTGTTAATTAAAAAAATAAATTATTACTATTTTATATCATTGCAAAGCTAAAAAAATTCTCTTTTCAATGGCGTAACTTTCCAATATGGCGTCCATATAAAAATTAAAACTTTGACATCAATCCTCGAAAACCAACATTGATAAAAAAAATTGAGCATCGCCAGTCGAAAGAACATAAAAAAGTGCCCTAAAGATGTGCAAACCAAAATTCAGTACGATTTCACACTTCAAAGTTATTTGCAAAAATAAAAAACTGCAAAATTTCCATTTTCGCCTGTATCTAGTGACCTATGCATTTTTTCGCAAATAACAAAATACCATTAAAATGGTCTCCTAATGGGGCAACTTTTGTCTAATTTAACCAACCTCGAAGCTCTTACGGTTCTCGAGATCCCAATGCATTCGTACCTTAAATGGGACACTCTGTATAGAGTGATCCAGAATGAATGAAGGTCACGTGACGTGAAAAAGTTCTGATTATGATCAAAATTATCTTCCACGGAAATAAATTAGCATCAATTTACCGGTTAATTAAATTGTTACCCATATTACCGACAATTTGGAAAAGTCAGCGACGTTACGTATTTTGAATTTTTTGACATACCTACAGTTTGTTTTTATCTTTTAAAATTAAATTAATATTTAACCAAATCGTTACGTTAGATGGTATATACGGATGAACATGACAAGTTTATTTAAAAAGCACATATTTGGTCTGCGTGGAACGATTGAAATGAGTGGAAATATGTACGCCAATGCAATATGTCAATCGTATTTCACTATCACAATGATGCGGCAAACAAAAAAATCAGAACGAGGCGGAACCTTCAATCATTCTGGATCATATATATATATATATATATATATATATATATATATATATATATATATATATATATATATATATATATATATATATACAGGGTGTTAATTAAAAAGCGGGCCATAGGCGTTTAACATGGGAAATCAGTTTTTCCTTGCGCAAAAGTTCCCATTTAATTTTAAGCAATAAAGTTTCAAATAAAAGTTGTAGATAACTGTATTGCACGCCTAAATCACTAAACAGATTTAATTTTGCACGTTTGGTATCGTGTAAAATTGAATTTGAAATTCTATAAATATTGCTTATTTGTGGCGATAGCCATGGAATAGAAACAATGTTATGAAGAAATGCATTTATTTTGAACTGAGAGAAATTTGATTTTCGAATAAAAATTACATGTAATTATATTGTACACCTAAGCCACTGAACATATTTTGTTTTTATAATGTAGATCTAAATCACTGCAAAGATTTTATTTAAATTTTATTTTGTAACCTGAAAAATCGAAATTTGGCAATTCAAACGATATGTATTTCTTTGTAATTTTGTTAAAATTCCATGGCTGTCGCTATAAATAAGCAATTTTTCTACAAATTCAAATTCGATTTTACACGTTACCAAACGTGCAAAATTAAATCTGTTTAGTGATTTAGGCGTACAATTTAATTAACTACAACTTTTATTCCAAACTTTATTGCTTAAAAATAAAAGGGAACTTTTGCGCAAGGAAAAACTGATTTCCCATGTTAAACGCCTATGGCCCGCTTTTTAATTAACACCCTGTATATATATATATATATATATATATATATATATATATATATATATATATATATATATATACAGGGTGGTGACTTGGACGACGCAGCATAGGGGTTTCAATGGTAAAATCTTAATGTACAGTTATTTGCTCCCCTAATTATTTTAGAGCAAAATTGTATTTAGATTTTTGCTACAGAAAAAAGTACTGCATCCGAATATGCTATTATTTATAATTTTTCAATTTCCGGAACCGTAAAAATAATCGAAGCAATAATAACTTTTTGCAAAAATCATTGGTGCCATGCAACAAAAATTTTAACAAAAGCGCAAACAACTTTCACAGATTCTTGACGTTGAAACTTATTTTCAAAAGGAGGAAAATGAAAACACCCTTATTGTAGTTGATGACAACAATGGAATTGTTGATTACAACAATGTAATTTGTCGAGAACAAATTTTAAGATTTCTTTAAGAAGTGACTATAAATACGACCCTTAACTTATTTAAATTAAAAAACATAAAATGTATTGACAAAAAGGATTTTTATTTTACTATCACAAACATGAATTTATAATATAAAAAAAAAACATATCACAAACCACCATTTACCATTAAACAATGCATCAATGATTTTTGCAAAAATGTTATTATGGTTTTCGAATATTTTTACGGTTCTGGAAATTGAAAAATTATAAACAATATCATATTCGGATACAGTATTTTCTTCTGTAGCAAAAACTTAAATACAATTTTGCTCTAAAATAATTAGAGGAGCAAATAACTGCAAATTAAGATTTTACCATTTAAACCCCTATGCTGCGTCTTCCAAGTCACCACTCTGTATATAACATTAAATGTCATTTCTTGTTAAAATAATGAAACATGCCCTAGGGCAAAAATGTTCATATTTTGTCTTCTCTTATACTTCTCTTTCAATTTTGATGCCATAGAAATTGACTTTTACTCTCGGTCATAGGAAAAAAATATTATTAAATAACTTCATCAGCAATTCAATTCTCTGAATGTTAAAGAAAATATTTTTTTTTATATTTTGCGTTCATAATGGAGTCATTACGATACGCAATTGCGTATCGTAATGACCTTCATTTCGATACGCAATTTTTTGTTTTAGACGGTTGGTACTAGATGACGTTTCTTTAACCCATTTGTACCTAATTTATTTTTAGTTAATTGATAATTCATTTTAATAATATAATGTCGAAATTATTATTATTTTTTTTTTATTTAGGGAAGATTATTTACATGAAAATGTACAAATGGTTACAAATATAATCACAAATTGAGTAAGTAAATGTTATTGTAGAAGGCGCAAAATATAAAAAATATTATAAAGAATTCATTTTATAAGACTTTCTTTCGCACTTGTCAATTAGAAAACTCGCTAACGCTCGTTTTCTAAATTTTGACGCGTGCGAAAAAAACATGTCTTATAAAACACGTTCTTTAATATACTATTATTAAAGTCTCAATTAAAAATTCCGACTATTGTTTTGGAACACAGAGTGAACATGAGAAACCGTAACATATAGAATGCCATCTGCCGTGTAAAACTTTATGCGGTGCTTTATACTGTTTATACGTAGACATATGCCTACATAAAAAAATTCAGAAATTTTGGCGCCTTAATAAACTTAATTTAAAGTCGTGGTAAAATAGATTTACTGCCTGATTATTTCCAAAAACGAACGTCTAGTAAACTCAAAGTAAGTAAAATGTCAAAAATCAATATTTAACAGAAACCTAACGTTAGTTCTTTGAAATACCGCACTCTGAATCTATTTTCATTACGTCTTTAAATTAAATAGGTTTAATCAGTACTAAAGTAGTAAATTTGAAAAGTGTGGCTATAAAAATTAATGTATTGTATTGTCTAATATTGCATGTATAAATCTCTTCGGCAATTTATCGGGGAAGATATTTTTTATAATTAAGCGGACTCTACTTCCAAGGAAAATTGACTGCTGTAGCCCCAATCTTGAAACGAGTTGAGGCGGCATATGACTGTTTCCACTGTACGTTATAAAGTATCTATTTCTTTAAAAATGTGTGATAAATGTAACAATCTTAATTCTTAAAACCACAAAAAACAAAAATATTTACTAAAATTTTCTGTATATATAGTCGTTTGACCATAAACAAGGAGTTAACATTGAAGAAGACAAATGCACGAAATGACTTGTGAAGTACTTGATAAAGACCTGACCTTCATAGTTCAGGATTATGGTCCAAATGGATACATAGGGAGTGCGGCCCTGAATCTACAGCATGGTATGAAACCTGGGGCAGCCATCTACGCTGTTACCAACACAAGTGAATACAATGAGATCAATATTAAAGATATTCAAAGTAATATACTCCTGCACATCGCTAACAGGTAAGTTTTCCTCGTCTCTGAATAAAGGACTTTTTTATTTCATTCATTTCAGTGTATAAAGTAATTGATTAAATTAGAATTTCGTATAAATCATCAATCTTGAACTTTTATAAAAAAAAATAAAATCAAATGTTAGTTTGAAATTTTCATGAAATGTCGTCACAATTTTAAAATATTCATTTCAAACTGTTAACATATTGACAATACAAAATAGTTATTTATGTTATAAAAATCGTAACAGCAATCAATATAGTACTAGTTGTGAAAATGATCAAACACAACGCGTTCCATAATAAATGTGTATACCGGGTGTCTTAGGCCGACCGACACATGGGCGATTAACATGTAAAATTAGTTAATTGTGAATAGTATCTCCCCAGTGCAAGATATTAAGATGAAATTTTGCTTGCTTATCCGGGGATACTATTTCTATGGATTTCAATTCAAATCAGTCAATTTACAAGTGTAATATTAGAATAAATTAAGAAAAATTGTAGAAGTACCATGAATGTTATTCATATCTTGAAAATAATAGTATCTAAGCAACAGTAGAGTAGGGGTAACGTGCGCGCTTCACAATTTAGAGAGTCGGGTTCGAAACCTACCGACAGCAATATTTATTTTTTAATTTTTTCTTTTCAAAATAATTTTTATTATTAATATGTTTTTAATCTTTTATTAATATTTAATTTAATAAAGTGGATACATTGTACGTAACAAGATTTATTTATTTCAAAAATATATGATGAAGAAAGACAAATATCTAAATGTAAACTTATCGTAAAAAACAGCATTACGAAAAATTGAAGTGATAAAGTTATGGACTGAAAAGAATGCGAGGTAAAAAAATTGAAAAGCAAAAAAGTTTTGTAAAAAATACATTTGAACATCCAAAGAGGATAGAGAACTGTAGTCAAAAACAGTTCATTACTTGGGAGGTAATCAAAAAAATTAAGAATTTAACGAAGAATTATAACATTAACGATAAAAGCGCGAAATTTAAATAAAGTCAGTATATAAATTGTTATGAAAGTAACATGAAGGTTTTCATCAATCAATACTAATTTGTATTCGTGTTCGTAACCTATCAGTCCAGTGGCCCAAAAATGTCAGCTCTAAGGACCGTGCAATTATTTTTGCGAATTTTGGAAAAAATCTTTTTGCATTACAATTAATCAGTACATCGAATTGTATATAACCTTAATTTTTTTAAAATATTTTTGAAACATCCTGTGTTCTTCAAGAAAGGGAAGAATTGCATAATTTTTCGGTACATACAATTTCAAACAGCGAGAGCAAAATAACATTTTCCCCAGAACACCTTTGGAGAAATACTATTTATTTATTTTTTGCTACCAGGCGTAGACATTACCAAAAATCCTAATATATAAGAATTAAAATCTTGTGACAAATTTGATGTCATCTTTAAACATTCAATAAATTTAACAAATCAGCTACTTTTTGAGATCCACAAAGTTGTATTTTCTCAAATTTTATTTTGAGAATACCAAGAATACAGCGAAGAACCTTCGGTAGGATCCCATGAAATTATCGATGTAGCTTCTGCAGTTGTTCCAAATGTACCAACGACATCTAAAAAGTTGAAGGAAGCTTATAACCTACAAGCTCTTACGTAAGTAAACGTACAAAGCCTAATGGAATATTAATATCCAATAGATAGCTATAGCTAATAACAATAACTGTAGTAAGATTACACCTATTGTAATCTGTCTTTGAATGGAAACAACATTTTAAAAAATCTATAATTTCTGACTAGGATCGGTTCACGATTTTAACAAATTGCTAATAATTACCAGTAACATTGGAGTATTTCTATTATTGTAAAAAATGAATGATTATACTACTATTGAAAGGCGTAAAATGCATAACAATAGTAATACAATATTTTTTAATTCAAGTACATGATTTGTTTGAAAGCCAATACATTGTATTTTATGCAAATTTTAACATTAAGTAGATGATAGGAGGAGTCTACTATATTATTAATTTCTCGATTAATTTTTTATCGTACATAGTTGGTAATGAACTACGATATTAAGCTTACACGTCAAAATTTATTGACGTTAACACATTTAAAAATATGCGTTGCAATTTATACGTTTAGAAATATAAATAAATATATCATCACTCCTTTTACCTATGTTTTTAGATGTGACTATTATAATCAAAACTTTTATTTTTATCTTCACAACCCGACATCAGGAGTTTTTTATATATGAAAAAACATTGCATAGTGCTTTGTATTTGTCTTTTACGTGCTTTAAAGTAAAATTTAACTTTTTTAAATTTTGGCTCGCATTTCTACCCCCCAGTTTAATTAGTGACTTTCACTAGAGTATCAGGTTAAGTACGAAATCAGATGTTTTTCGCTAAATCTCTAGTGCGCATGTGCAATGAGCCTGTTTCACATTTTTAAAAAAGTATTTTAAATAAAAGTTTATGCAATATTTTTCTTATTAATAATTATTTATTTAATAATTTGTTGTTATTTTCGTAAATAATTATGAATATTGGCGCCAAAAATAGTCATGAAAAACAACTCCCCACTCCTATATCGTAGAAGCACATACATTACGTCATTCACAGCCAATAAAAAAACAGTTTTTCCATCACCTACATTTATTTTTGTTATTTAGGGCCGGTATTTCCATCTCCGGATAAAGTTCAGGATAACTATCCATCAGATAAATGATAAAATATCGCATCGAAATAAGAGCATAAATGAGGTCAATTATATTGAATGTCATTTTTTGATGCGACAATGTTCATTTATCGGACAGATAAGTTATCCAGCACTTTATCCGAAGATGGAAATACCGGCCCTTAGATAAATAAACGTAGGCGATAGTTTGTCACATGTTAATAACAAACTTCTAATTTGACATTTGACGCTGACATTTTCCATTAGAAATGAGTAATAATGGCTAATACAGAATTCATTCAAGCTAAGTCGGACAGTTTACCGAAAATCGAAAGCTGGATGATGGCTGAATTAATATCACA
Organism: Harpalus rubripes; assembly: GCA_963082715.1. NCBI lineage: Eukaryota > Metazoa > Arthropoda > Insecta > Coleoptera > Carabidae > Harpalus > Harpalus rubripes. Next base: position 23,025,087 of record OY720457.1, read on the forward strand.
AAACGACTGTTTTACTGTTCTTCTTCGCATCTTTTGGCATATTTATAAATTCAATAGTACGTTTGTTCCTAGCGCATTTTTGCAAGAAGGCACAATCCGATACTGTAAATTACTCATTTTATATTGAATTTTGTATTATCTAACACGAACCAAACTCAAAAATTTGACACTTGTTTGACAAATTTGACAATATACTTACCATAACACTTGCACCAGAACAAAAAGAATTGACACTATAAGGGACCAATTGGACCCGATGAAGATGTATGTGTTGTGACGTCATATTCTGTTTGAGTTCACGTGATTTTTTCAAAAAATTATTCAAATTTCAAAAATTAGACGAATCAATAAAGGTTTTTACTTGTAAACCAACAAAAACAAATCCGATTTTAATAATGTTTTTTTTTTAATGTTTGTTACATTCAATTATTCAAAATCAGAAACATTTCAGCTGGGGCGCTCAATTATTTATTCAGGATGTCCAAATTTTGAAAGCCACCAGTGAGGTCTCGGGAACTATAAGAGATACGATTTCAGTTATATGGGGACATGGGATATGTGGTGCGCCTTTGGGAGGCTATCTTTAGGGTACCTTTATAACCAGGGTATGGCCATGGGCCAAGATCGCCGCCATTGTCGGTAATTGATTTTCCTATTTATTTGTAATAAATGTGATATTATATTATAAAATAATCTTAAATAATCACACTGTGAATTTAAAAAGGTAATAAAAATGAATTTATTTAAGATATATACTGTATAGACGCTTGTGATCGTTACGTTAGTAACGAATAATAAATATAATAAATAGTTTTTCAAAAATTATAAATGTCATATCATTTGTGTTTATATTGAAATATATAAATATAATACATGGTGACAGCGGAAAAGCAGCATAATCCTAGGTACCACGGTTAAAAGATGCGTCAGCTGCAATAACTGTCTCTCTTGAAGGATCATACCATGCTAAAACAGGTGCTGATGCGAGGTCTTTCTTAATCTCGTTAAATGCCTTGATCTGGCTTTCTCCCCATATAAATTCATTTTTCTCACTCAAAAGTTCATTGAGCGGATGGGCTTTTGTTGCTAAATTAGGAACAAATTTTGAAATATAATTAACAGAGCCAAGCAGACTTCTGAGTTCGGAAATGTTATCTGGCCGGTCCATCTTCAAAATCGCTCGCACACGGTCATCGTTGACGCTGATCCCGTCTTCTCCTATCAGATGTCCGAGATATTCAACTTTTGTAGCGCCAAATGTGCATTTGTTGATATTTAAAGTAACCTTGTGTTTCATGAGTCGTTTCAAGACGCGATGTAAACGTTGATCGTGTTCTTCAATCGTTTTCCCGTTTACGAGAACGTCGTCTATATTAACTTGCATTCCGTCCAGTCCGTCTAATATCTGCATCATACGTTTTTGGAAAAATTCAGGAGCCGCCGTTATACCAAAAGGAAGTCTTTTGAACTTAAACCTTCCAAATGGAGTTATAAATGTTGTGAGCAACTGTGATTCTTCATCCAAGTCGCACTGCCAAAAACCATTATTCGCGTCGAGTTTGGAGAAGAATTTTGCTTCACCGAGACGTCCTAATATATTGTCTGTAACTGGCATCGGATGAAGTTCTCGTTTCACGTATTTGTTTAGGTGTACATAGTCAACGCACATACGAATAGTCCCATTTGGTTTTGGTGCGAGTACTAGGCCAGCACACCAATCAGTAGGTTCCTCCACTGGTTCGATGACTCCGAGTTGAATCATGTTGTCGACATTTGCTTTGATTTCTTTCAACATTGGTATCGGAATACGACGAGGAGCCTTGAGTGCATATGGTACTGCGTTTTCCTTTAAATTTATCTTGTACGGTATTCGAATTCGTCCAAGTCCTTTAAAAAGTTGAGGATACGTCTTGATTGGGTCAAAAGACATTTTTGTATTGTCTTTTACGGCGTCTACGGCGTTGCATCTCTTAATTATGCCAAGTTCTTCGCTCGTGTTGCCGTCTAGTAGAGGGTCCGTCAGGTTTCGTACGACGTATATCTGCGTCATTACTGATTTGTTTCTATATTTCACCTTCTCCCAGAAAGTCCCTAAGGTTTCCATCATTTGGTGATTTGCGTTGTACAGTCGAATCGGTGGCGGACGTAAACTAACTTTAGTGAAAAAGTCCTTGTATGTTTGCTCTGGAATGCAAGTAATGTCAGCTCCACTATCAATTTTAAAACTGACCTTGTGGGCGCAATTTTGAAACAGAAGCAAGATGATGGCAAGTTTCGACCAATAGCGTATGCATCGAAAACACTGACGAAACATCAGCGCAACTGGCCTCAGATAGAAAAGGAGGGATACGCTCTTGTGAGGGCTTGTGAACGCTTTAAAGACTTTATACTGGGACTCACAGTCACACTCGAGACTGATCACAAACCACTGGTGCCGATATTCACATCAAAAGACCTCGATGACTTGACGCCGAAGCTCCAGAGAATGCGACTACGTTTAACGCGTTACTCATACAAAATGCGTCATGTGCCAGGAAAAGAATTAGGAATCGCCGACATTTTGTCAAGACGGCCAGTCGACCAATCTGAAAACGACAACGATTTAGAAGATCAAATCAATGCGTATGTCCAGATGGTTGCGACAAACTTACCAGCTTCAGAACGTCGAATTCAAGAGATCATCGAAAAGCAGAGATCTGGCGACTCATGCTCGAAGATTATCGAGTTCTGCAAGACTGAATGGCCCAATCAGAACATGTTAGCGACAGAATTGAAAGCTTACTGGCAGTATAGATCTGAATTTAGCATCGAGCGTAAGTTATTAATGAAAGGATCCCGAATCGTCATCCCAAGCTCACTTCGCCGTAGCATCCTTGAAAAAATACACGAAGGACATCAAGGCATTACGAAATGCCGAGCACGAGCGAATACATCAATTTGGTGGCCAGGACTTTCAAATGACATTGAAACATTTATCAAAAACTGTCCAAAATGCGCCATTGAGACGACAAACCGGCATGAACCATTATTGCCATCCGAGTTTCCTTCAAGACCTTGGCAGAAGATTGCCATGGATTTATTTTTTCTAAACAATCGTTACTATCTTCTCGTTACAGATTATTATTCGAGATATCCCGAGATCGCGCTCTTAAGCAGTCTACGAGAAGCCGAAGTTATTAAACACCTCAAATCCATCTTCGCGAGACATGGTACGCCAGAAGTGGTTCACAGCGATAATGGGACCCACTTCGGACCGCTATTAACGTCAGAATTCACGAAGTTTAGAAGAGAATGGGAATTCGAGCACATAACATCAAGCCCGAAGTTTCCTCAAAGCAACGGCTTCGTAGAGGCGGCAGTCAAGATCGTCAAAAAAAGCTTAAAGAAAAGCGACGATCCATATAAAGCTATGCAGAGTTACCGAGCTACTCCGATTTTCAACGGGTATTCGCCGGCGGAACTCTTAATGGGGAGGAAAATTCGTACGTCAATTCCGATTGTCGAGAAACAGTTGGAACCGAAACTACCAAACATCAAAGAACTACGTGCTAAAGAAGAACAACGACGTAACCAACAGAAAATGAACTACGATCTTCGTCATGCAACCAGAGATCTGCCGATCATGAAAACAGGTGACAAAGTATGGATTACTGATCTTAAACGACCTGGAACCGTTCTTAGTCGTACACACGAACCAAGGTCTTATAAAGTAAATACAAACAAAAGAACCATACGAAGGAACCGGTTTAACTTAGTTCCATTGCCTGATAAAATAAACGAATCCGACGGAGACGAGTCGCCCGTCGAATTACCAAGTTGCGAACATCATCCACCAGCAAATCAGGAGGCACCAGATGTGAACCGTACGAGAAGTGGAAGAATCGTAAAGCCCCCCAATAGATTAATTCTTTAATAAATAATGTTTTATAATGTTTATAAATTGATATAAACATCTAGAGGGGAGATGTATACACGCTTGTGATCGTTACGTTAGTAACGAATAATAAATATAATAAATAGTTTTTCAAAAATTATAAATGTCATATCATTTGTGTTTATATTGAAATATATAAATATAATACATATACAATTATTACTAGACATACATTTATAGGTTATGTAGAATATATGATATGTGTTGTTATTATCACATCTAATTTAATATCACTAGTTCTTAATTACATATTAATTATATATTCTAAACTTATCTTTTAAAAATTTAAATGATTGTGCTTAATGTTGGTGATTTTTAGTTGTTTTCAGTGACAGTAATCGTGGTGGGTATCTTAACAAACTACACAAGTAAATAAGATAAAATATATTACTTACACTTTAAATACATATTAAAATGATAATTAAATGTGTTTTTCATTAAAATAAAACAAATAGCCACAAAAATACATAATACTTTGCGCAAGAACAACACATATAACAGATGTCCCGGTAATGGCGGACGAAACGTGAGCCACGCCATGGCCATACCCTGGTTATAAAGGTACCCTAGCTATCTTAGATGTGATTTTGTTTTGCCAAAAATTCTCACAGGTTACTAGATAATGAGGGAGCACTGAAGTCGGTCGATTTTTTTCATTTTAAAATTATTTCTAAACTATCAGTAATCGAGAAAAATGTTTCAAATAGAAAAATTAGATAATTTTATTGTCTATCCAGTGATGTACGAAAATAATTTTCCTATCGGCAAATTTTTGAGATTTAACACAAAATTACATTTTTTAAATGGAAGCCATATTTGATTATTACTTTAAGAAAATACTGATTTTTTATTTCTTTCGGTTAGTATAAAGGTTATTTTATTTTTATTATGTTTCACCCTTCAAACCTTAGATTTTTCGCAATTTTTTTACTTCCTTGTACGAAGTAAAGGAAGTATTGTAATCGCGAAAAAATTCGGTTTTCGATTTCAACGGAAATATCCATTTTGACCATCCCTGAATCCATTTTGACTAATTTCGTCGTGACGTCTGTACGTACGTACGTACGTGCGTACGTTCGTATGTATCTCGTATAACTCAAAAACGGTAAGCCGTAGAAAGTTGAAATTTTGTATTTAGGATTGCTATAACATCTAGTTGTGCACCTCCATTACATAATTTCTAGAAATGGTACTTTATTTGAAGCCTATAACAGATTTTAATGTAAAACTATTTTAAAATATAATCTAACACTTTTCAAATTTGGTATATAAGACTTTTATGTCAATTGGAATAACATAGTAGATTTTGGTTAAAACAGGCTAACTGGAAGTGACATATTACCTAAAGTTGTAACAGTTTTTCTTCAATAAAATGGTTTCATTTTGATTTTAGAAATAAATGCTTCAAATAAAAATTTTAGAGAATTAAATTTTGTGTCTAGCACATCAAGTATTATTAAATTAGCCCTTTGTATAAGCGAGATATGTATATTTAAAACTTATATACTTTTTGGTTTTTGTAATGAAGCTTGCTATGGAATTTTATACTTGGGTCTATACTTCATATAAGGAAGTAAAAAAATTGCGAAAAATTAAGGTTTGAAGGGTGAAACATAATAAAAATAAAATAACCTTTATACTAATCGAAAGAAATAAAAAATCAGTATTTTTTTAAAGTAATAATCAAAAATGGCTTCCATTTAAAAAATGTAATTTTGTGTTAAATCTCAAAAATTTGCCGACAGGAAAATTATTTTCGTACACCACTGGATAGACAATAAAATTATCTAATTTGTCTATTTGAAACATTTTTCTCGATTACTGATAGTTTAGGAATAATTTCAAAATGAAAAAAATCTACCTACTTCAGTACTCCCCCATTATCTAGTAAGCTATGGGAATTTTTGGCAAAACAAAAGCACATCTAAGATGTCCTCGCAAAGGCGCACCACAAGTTCCATATAACTGAAATCGTAGCTCTTGTAGTTCTCGAGTGGTGGCTTTCAAAATCCGGACATTCTGTATAAATAATTGAGTGCCCCAGAGGAATGTTTCTGATTTTGAATAATTGAATACAACAAACATTTTAAAAAAATCATTAAGATCGGATCTGTTTTAGTGGGTTTGGAAGTTTTAACGATTTTTCTGTTTCATTGACTCGACTAAATTAATTGTAAAATATCTAGTGGATATTTGGTCATATTTTCAAATTTAAGGCTTTTTAAATAATGATATCTTTTTAAATTTAATATTTAGAAGGCATATAAAAATTCTTACAACAGCCCTATTGTGTACACTGGCTTGCAAAAAAATCGTGTACACTATTATTCACGAAAGATGACTATTTAAGGTCATTTGCTCGAAGAAAGAATACACATCACTTTATAGCAGTAGCTTAGCAATATTTTGTATTAGAAAGAGAAAGATTATTTGACCTGTCTATTTAATTTATGTGGTGTGACAGATATACGTAAATAGTGGCATTACTTTCTAACACTATAAATAATAATGAAGTATGTCGTAGAATTACAGATACCTAATTATCTACTACACTGCCCTCTGTGCTAATATTTACCCAGTGGCGTTGACGTTTAAATCAAATTATTATTCCTTGGTTTATAAGTTAATTCTATGTTTTTGTATTTTGCAAAAACATAAGTGAAGAACATAAATCTTTCAGAAAGGCATTATTTAGAAAGAAACGCCTATGCAAACGAAATGCAATGAAGTTATCTGCAAGTAATATTATATCAGATGGCTCACAAATGACCTTGAATAGTCATCTTTCGTGAATAATAGTTTACACCAATTTTTGATGTATTGAGTCGATCTTGAATTTTAACTTGTCAGTGCCACTAGAGTCAATTAAGATATCAAAATTATTCACGCTCCAAGGGTCCCGGCTACGAATCCCGGATAAGGCATGGTTGTTGTGTGTGTCTTTCATCATCCAATTTTCATCAACCCAAGGTATAGAACATCAATATTATAAAAATATAAGCGAAAAATTGACTCGCCCACATATAATTATAAATTGTAATAAGTTGTACAAAAACTTGAAATACAATAAAGAATTATTATTATTATACAAAATTAACAGAAATTCAAATACATACTTGGTTGTTCTTTCATTTTTCTAGAATATCTTTGTAATTTAACAGTTGGTAAATTAAACACAATGAAGAACTAGCTCCATAATAAATCAAATCGTTGTTCATTTTTACATTATTTACAGAGCTAAAAAATTACAAAAACTCGGTTATTCAAAGGATTGTGTTGTAGGTTATGCGGATCAAATATTCTTCACATTTGATAATTTTTATTATATTAGGACGTTTCGGTGGTCAAATTGCCACCATCAGCTTACAAAATCATTTTATAGTGTAAATGCATATCATGCATGACGAAAAATCTCGTTTTACAATTTGAAGTTTACATAATATTGATAGTTATAACTGGAACATAAGATCGACATTAGGTTTTAAACACATTACGTATATAAAGAAAAACGTATATTACATTTACATTGAGAAACATACAATTGTGCATACAATCTCCACAGTGGAGGTTTACAAAGTGACTTTACAATACAAAATATTGCAAAATGTTTTCAACTCAAAGGTGACTTAATCCATTTTCTTAAACTTTAAGCACTGTCGCGCCTCTACAGTTTTCTTCCTGGAACTATGATAGTGTTTTGGCACATTCATGTAGCTGTCCGGTGTCTGGTCTTGTATAAAAAATAACTATTAGTTTTGAAGATAGAAAAAGAATTATTTTGAAAAATTGTTTAGAATCGGATTATAATACAGAGATCACACTTAACCTATTAAATATACCATGCACAGAAACTAAAATATTAATGTTTTTTCAGGATTGGAAAGAACGATTTTGGAATAAATTCACATATAGATGGCACATGGCTCAAAGAAGAAAAATTTACTCCTATTCCAGTGCAGAAAGGTGTTCGAACTGTAACAACTATAGCATATGAGGCAGAAGGATATAGGATTTTCATAAATGGCAAACAAATTTCTTTTTACAAACATCAGACTAAAACAGATCCGCATATATTAGAAATTAAATATATTTCTCAGATTTTAAAAATTATTTATATTACCCCTAGAAGCATTATACCATAAGTTTGCACAATGCACAACAATAGTATATTATGATACTAGTGTATAAGTAAGGTTTTAAAGCATATGTGACAAGTTTAGAAACACGACGCGAAGTGAAGTGCTCGAGGGAGTACTTTCAACGGAACTGGAGCTTTAATCTCACTCATACACGCGTATCATAATCTATTTTTTTATAACTGCATATTTTTCCATGATTTGCGAATCCAAACTATACTTTTTTTGACGCATTTTGCATTATATATTTAAAGAAATGAATAGAATAGAGAATTCTACCTTTTTTAATAATTTCATCTGGAGGTAACATATTTGGCCACAATTTGAATTTAATTAATAGGAAATAATCATATGATAAATGCCTAGAAACGTCCACGCACTCTATATCAAGAAGAACAAGAACTAACTTTCAATAGCCGATGGGACTGGAGTCCACAGTAATTAATATACAAGAAAATCCCAGAGCTTCTACTTCCAAATTGAAAAAAGTTACATGCATCATATTCAAATTTCAGCTGAAACTGAAACTTGAAGCCATATGGAAAAGGAATTATCTACCATATGAAGAATCCGATGACAGTTATGTATTAGAATTGGATGAATATTAATCTCATATTTTTTTTCCAATGTATGTACAGGCTGTAAATCGAAAAGTGAAACATAGGAGTTTAACATGGGAAATCAATTCTTCTTTGCGCAAACGTTACCTAATTATTTTATGCAAAAATACGTCAAATAAAAGTTATAGAGATTTAAATGCAGCATCTAAATCATGTGAAATGATTATTTTATCTCTTCATATAAACGTAAAAATTAATTACAACGTTACAGTTTTTTTGAACTTTTTGTCTAAGCAGCCATGGATTTATGACAAAAAACAACATATTTGTTTTTTACTTCCTTGTACGAAGTAAAGGAAGTATTGTAATCGCGTACGTACGTACGTACGAACGTACGTGCGTATGTATCTCGCATAACTCAAAAACGGTAAGCCGTAGAAAGTTGAAATTTTGTATTTAGGACTTCTATAGCATCTAGTTGTGCACCTCCCTTTTTGGTCATTACATAGTTTCTAGAAATGGTACTTTATTTGAAGCCTATAATAGATTTTAATGAAAAACTATCTTAAAATATAATCTAACACTTTACAAATTTGGTATATAAGACTTTTATGTCAATTGGAATAACATAGTGGATTTTGGTTAAAACAGGCTAACCGGAAGTGACATATTACCTGAAGTTGTTAACAGTTTTTCTTCAATAAAATGGTTTCATTTTGATTTTAGAAATAAATGCTTCAAATAAAATTTTAAGAGAATTAAATTCTGTGTCTAGCACATCAAGTATTATTAAATTAGCCCTTCGTATAAGCGAGATATGTATATTTAAAACTTATATAATTTTTGGTTTTTGTAATGAAGCTTGCTATGGATTAGGACAAAAAATAACAAAAAAATAAAAAATAGATGCTAATGTCAAATTACGTCAAATACGTGCAATTTTATACTTGGGTCTATACTTCATATTGGTCTTGTGTACAAGGAAGTCGTGTGGTGTCCACATCAGATTTTTTACTTCCTTGTACGAAGTAAAGGAAGTATTGTAATCGCGAAAAATTTCGGTTTTGAGATTTGAACGGAAATATCTATTTTGACCATCCCTGAATCCATTTTGACTAATTTCGTCGTGACGTCTGTACGTACGAACGTACGTGCGTATGTATCTCGCATAACTCAAAAACGGTAAGCCGTAGAAAGTTGAAATTTTGTATTTAGGACTGCTAAAATATCTAGTTGTGCACCTCCCTTTTTGGTCATTACATAATTTCTAGAAATGGTACTTTATTTGAAGCCTATAATAGATTTTAATGAAAAACTATCTTAAAATATAATTAACACTTTACAAATTTGGTATATAAGACTTTTGTGTCAATTGGAATAACATAGTGGATTTTGGTTAAAACAGGCTAACCGGAAGTGACATATTACCTGAAGTTGTTAACAGTTTTTCTTCAATAAAATGATTTCATTTTGATTTTAGAAATAAATGCTTCAAATAAAATTTTTAGAGAATTAAATTCTGTGTCTAGCACATCAAGTATTATTAAATTAGCCCTTCGCATAAGCGGGATATGTATATTTAAAACATACAATTTTTGGTTTTTGTAATGAAGCTTGCTATGGATTAGGACAAAAAATAACAAAAAATAAAAAATAGATGTTAATGTCAAATTATGTCAAACACGTGCAATTTTATAATTGGGTCTATACTTCATCTTCATATTGGTCTTGTGTACAAGGTAGTCGTGTGGTGCCCAAATCAGATTTTTTTGTCATATATCCATGGCTGCTTAGACAAAATGCTCATAAAAACTGTAACTTTGTAATTAATTTTTACGTTTGTATGAAGAGATAAAATAATCATTTCACATGATTTAGACGCTGCATTTAAATCTCTATACCTTTTATTTGAAGTATTTTTGCATAAAATAATTAGGTAACGTTTGCGCAAAGAAAAATTGATTTCCCATGTTAAACTCCTATGTTTCACTTTTCGATTTACACCCCGTACATATACGCACCTAGTACATTAACATTAACATGATACATATTTCGAAAAAAAAATGTTTATTTTTGTAAATTTCTTCTTGATTTTATTTAATTTAATAAAGGTAATAGTTAATAATATACTTTTATGTAACTTTCAATATTTTCAATGATATTCAATAGGTACCAATACTCGGGTATTTATCTTGATAAACAAATACCTGGGTATTTTACATCATTATGCAAGACATTTATATTCAAATAAAAAATGTTTGAGAATTACAGAACCTGGCTGATAGCCACGCCTCCGCTATTTGAATTTCTTTATTTCCATTGGTATCAGGTCCCTCTTCCTAACTCGGTATTCGTTATATATAATAATATACAAAGTGAGTCTGGGAAGACGCCCCCCCTTAACTTTTTTATTATAAGTAATAAAAAAAATGGCTCATATAAAAGTTTTATTATTTTACATATACGAGTACTATTTAATGGCAGATGTAGATATTTTTTATAAAGTCAGGTTTACAAGATACGACTATCAACTTTTATTTTTCAAATAGCAACCTATTATTATTTTAATAAAATAGAAACCGCCATTTTTTCTCTTTTAAACGATGTATTATTTTTACCTTCCATCACCTTTAGGAAAGGAAGTTATTGTCTTTGGTCAAAAATTTCGGTGGTGAGTTTTTAATGAATAAGCACGTTTTAAGGTCCCTAGAATACGATTTTACTATTTTTACGATGATGTCTGTATATATATATATATATATATATATATATATATATATATGTGTGTGTGTGTGTGTGTGTGTGTGTGTGTGTGTGTGTGTGTGTAACAAAATTTTCGTCTACGATAACTAATACTAGAATTCCAAAAATTATAATTCTTTCGTATTCCTCTTCGTTGCATCTATATGAAGAGCTGATTAGATTTTGGTCAACCGAAAGTACCCTAATTTCAAGATTTTAACAGTTTTTCTTGAAAAAACGATGTTAAATATCATTTTTTCACATTTAATGTTATTATAAATATTAAAGACCATTGTATTCTCTATACGATTTGACTGCATTTTATACTTAATATTAAATGGATATAGAGTTAAAAAATTATAAAGAAATTAAATTTTATAAAGTAGACATAGCTACGAAAACAGCTACTATATTATGAAAATTCTGATTGAAAGATGTCAGTGTCAATTGACATATTCGTAGTATATTTGTGTTATATTATAATTTTACTCGAAATTTAGGATCTTTTGCTCGAAACTTTTTGTATGGAATTTTTATAAAGTACATACAATTGTCGAAAGGTAATGTAGGTATAAGAAATTTAGAATCTTTTACAAGGAACTTTCTGTATTGATTTTATAGAAAATACATAGGCATTTACGAAAATTCTACCGGTAGATACCGCATCTACCGACTGTGTTCGAAAACACGACTGGTGAAACGTTACCGTGTTCGAAAATTGTACAATATCTACCAGATCCATCTACCGGATTCATGAAAAATCTAATTTTAAAAAAAAGGAAGTGATGCAAAGCGAAGTGCACGCGTTAAAAGTGGAAATGTGTTCAAAGTATGACTCTGCTCAGTTTGTTAACTCCATCAAATTTCTAACCTGTTTCAAATTTTCAAATTTTTTTATAGGTTATGGATCTACCCTGTTTACCACTTCTTAAAATATCGATTCCGGTAGCTATAACTTGATAAACAGCTGTTTCCTGGTAACAGTTCACAGGTAGAATTTTCGTAAATGCCTCATATAACTAACGGAAGGTAATGTGCTGGCCACATCAGATTTTTTATTAATATATTTGAAAAATTTCGAGAAAAATGAGATAATTTAGAAATATTAGAAATAATTTTTAAACAAATATTATAGGTGGCTATGTGAAAATAAACAAAACGTAACAGTGCTATACAACTTAGCAAATTAAAACAACAAATTTAGTAACAAAAACAACTTAAAACAAATGTTCAAAATTACGACCATGTTCTGTAATACAAAAATTCAAGCGTTGAACGTGATGTGTTCGAACATCTGCCCAGCATGTTTCGCGAAATATTCTGAAAAGCATTTCAAATACGCTCTTTCATGTTTTTTTTTTTACAAAATAAGTTACATTAAGAAACAAACAAATGTATTTTGATATTAATTTAATTGTTTTACATTGTCACGTTTTGTTTATTTTCATATAGCCACCTATAATATTTGTTTAAAAATTATTTCTAATATTTCTAAATTATCTCATTTTTCTCGAAATTTTTCAAATACATTAATAAAAAGTAATACGTCGTTGAAAAGAGAAAAAATGGCGGTTTCTATTTTATTAAAATAATTATAGGTTGCCATTTGGAAAATAAAAGTTGATAGTCGTATCTTGTAAACCTGACTTTATAAAAAATATCTACATCTGCCATCAAATAGTATATGTAAAATAAAACTTGTGTATGAGCCATTTTTTTCTATTACTTATAATAAAAAAGTTAAAGGGGGGGGGGGCGACTTCCCAGACTCACCCTATATGTATATTCATTTTATGCCAAAAACTGTAGAGTGCAAAGTTGTTCAGAATTAAAAGTTGCAAATAAATCAATTTTGACATTTTTTATTGTTTTATTATAGACAGCAGGAAATTGCATAAAACTAAACTCCCAGGTTAAATCCCTATGTACATTCTGTATATGAAATTCATATGAATGACGACTTGCCTTATTTCCGAAGTATTTCAATTATACCATTTTATTACTTTATTAATATTAATTATTAGGCATATACATAGTTTCACTATTTTTTTACTAATTTCTCTTAATTAGATTGAACTGTAATCCCCTATTGTAATAACATAAGATAGTATTTATTAACTTAGTTATTATACATATAAGTATAAATAAATGTAACAAAATTAAATTTAAGATTAGAAATAGAACTGACAGTTGAAGTGGTAGATGAATAATGCCAAAGTATTCGTTAATTTATCTGCGGTTAATATCATTATTAGTTCCTTATTACTAATTTCTGATTATAAATAAAATAGTAAAAAAATGCGGTGAATTGTTTCATTACGTCTCGGGCTATACGTATCTTCACCCTCGACAGTAATGACATATTTTCCACCTCGGTTACTAATACGAGTATACTATAGACAGGTACTCGAAAATCGTAATTTGTTTAACTTTTCATGGCTTACTGAAAATTACTTAAAAATTATTAAAATTAATTAAAATTTTGATAAGCGCATTACGTTGTCACAGAAGTCGCGGAGGCCATTTCAATGATAATGGCTCGTATTACTAATGAAGAGTGCGCTCCATAAAAGCGCTTTTATTATAAAAGTGCGCTCATAATATCTGCTATTATCTTTCACACTTCGTACCACACGTAATTGTATTGAATAAATTGAACTAAAACACTAAATTAAGAATGTTTTAAATTAACTTTGACGTTTTCTTTTAACATTGTCACCTGGAAGTCTATATTGGATCACTCTTTATTATCAACACTAATATTACTAATTAGCTTAGTATGTGAAGCGCCTTTTGTGCATCAGCAATTGAAAGTGAATACCGGCATCGGTCAGTAGAACACTGCCAGCCCGAGGATTGACCGCACCCACTACTCCTGAGCAAGTGTTACGTTGGTTACGTGCTATAGCTGCCGCTCGCTAATTGTTTGTTAATACTCACTCAGATAATTGCTCTACCTGTAGGACATGATGAAAAATATAGCTCACAGAAATACATTTACGCAATACCCCATTAAATTGAGATTTTTTCACGGAAGGTCTTATTAAAACAAAAAAATAGATTTTGAATAACCGGAATATGATTGTAATAAAGTACTGTTATTTTATTATCACAAATAGGAAAAGGGATTGGTACTAAAAAAAATTGTATATTTTTTGTGAAATTTTAAGAAAATACAGTAACATATTATTCCTAGTTTTTTTAAGAACTATTCTTTCTCGCTAATATGGCATGACATTACAACGTCATAGTGATTACAGTAGTATTAAGCGAAAAGAAAATAATGTATATTATTCAAAATTTTACTTTGCAAACAAATTGTTGGCTGACTGCGCTACCAGTTGTTTAGTTCATGCTTTACTTACCAAGAAGCTCACATATTTAAAAGTCTGACATCACATAATTTTAAAGTCAGTTTATTGTTTAAAAAAAATATATTTCAATAAACATACACATTTGCATCCGTGTAACGAAGAAAAACGTATAGTGTAAGACTTAAGTTTTAAGTTTTTAATTTAATATGCCCATTTTTCGAGGCTCACATTGGGATCTCGTAAACTACAAGAGATACGAAGTCGATTAAATTATGGCAAAGTTGTCCCATTAGTAGACTATTTTAAAGATGTTTTTGTTTTTCCCGAAAAAATCGTACAAATGGTTACTATACAAAACTGTAAATGGCGTGATTTAGTACCTCGTTTAGTACTAAAAACGTCGAAGAGATGTGTCTTAACGTTCGGGACCGTTGTTAAAAATTCAAAACCCGACACGAACGCGGGACCGTTGTTGAATAGCTTACCAAGGTTACTTGTACATTGCTCTAAAGAGAACAACAATAAACTCACCTAACGCATAATACTTGGCCCGCGTTTTCGAAGCCTGAGTTTGATTAGGTTGGGTAATGTTGGTGTATATTAAGAGAAATTGCGAAAACCATGTCAATTTGAGATCTTAATTTTTTGAACACGGTCCTGCGTTTGGTACTATAGCCACTTCCTTTTATATTCACAAATAACTTCCAAATATGAAATTATATGTAATTTTGGTTTCCACGTCTTTAAGGACCCTTTTTTATTTTCCTTTAAACGACGAAGCTCAGATTATCGCTAATAGATTTCAGGTAATGGGGTCTAATTTATAATTTCTATAGTTTCAAAATTATACCATTGAAAGAGAGTTTATTTTAGCTTTCCAACGATGTATCTCTGTTTCAAACAGAAATTGCAAGAATTATTAATTTTATAGGATAAAAACAATTATTGTGGTTTATTTAAAACATATGGTAATTATGAAAAAGTACACTGGTACACAGGCTGCTCAAGTTAACGTGCTCACATAATTGTTACCCATTAGAAGACCATTTTAGTGGTGTCGTTATTTGAGAAAAAATCCGTAGGTCACTAGATATAGGCAAAAATGTAAATTTTTCAGTTTTTTACTTCCTTGTACGAAGTAAAGGAAGTATTGTAATCGCGAAAAATTTCGGTTTTGAGATTTCAACGGAAATATCCATTTTGACCATCCCTGAATCCATTTTGACTAATTTTGTCGTGACGTCTGTACGTGCGTATGTATCTCGCATAACTCAAAAACGGTAAGCCGTAGAAAGTTGAAATTTTGTATTTAGGACTGCTATAACATCTAGTTGTGCACCTCCCTTTTTGGTCATTACATAATTTCTAGAAATGGTACTTTATTTGAAGCCTATAATAAATTTTAATGAAAAACTATCTTAAAATATAAAACACTTTTCAAATTTGGTATATAAGACTTTTATGTCAATTGGAATAACCGGTTGTTAAGGGCGAAATTTTGCCTCCACCCTGCATTTTGTGATGCAAGCAAGCCGTTTCGGTCATATGTTACTGAGACTATAGCCTACCGATTAAGAGATGTAGCCACCCGGAAATGCTCCGGAGGCACAAGTTATTGCGGGTTGTATACCTCATTGGCGCAGTTTTCTTATACATTTTCCTCTTGAACTTAGCACACTGTGTTTTTTTGAAGAAAATTTTGGCTTCCCTGGCCGATTGCGCAAGAACGCTACGTCATACTAGAAAATAACGCGAATAAAAATTGTAGCGCGTTCAAAGAGCTATCGATATAGGGCTTAGTGGCGTGTCTGTGACTTTCATAGACCCACCGACACGGAAGTTTCTAAAGAGACACGAAAGTGAGCCGAGCTGCCCTGCGCAAGACAGGCCATTATTATGTCAATTGGAGCAAGGCGTTTAGTTTATATGTTGCTTGGACAATACTCTACCGATTAAGAAGTGTAGCCACCCGGAAAGGTTGCACAGGCTCTGTGTATTGAGGGTTGTATACTTCATTGGCGCGTTTTTCTTAAAGTAGCAGTGGTGTGCAAACCATTGGGTCTACAAAGCTGATTTTATTTTTATATTACTTATAATGGTAAGGTCTTTGATGCTGCCACGCAAAAAGAACGAGTTTGGTTACATATAACGTATTCATGTTTCTCTTGAATTTAGCACATTGTGGTTTTTTGGAGATCATTTTGGCTTCCTTGGCCGATTGCATAAGAACTCTACGTTATACCGGAAAATAACCCGAATAAAAGTTGTAGCGCATTGAAAGAGCTATCGATATAGGGCTTAGTGGCGTGTCTGTGGCTATCAGAGGCCTGCCGACATGGGAGTTTCTAAAAGGAGGCGTAGGTGCACAGAGTCGCCCTGTGCGAGAGAGAACATTGATGTGTCAGTTCGAGTAGCCGTTTGGTTCATAAGTATCTGGGACCAAACCCTACCGATTAAAAGGTGTAGTCATCCGGAAATGCCGCGTAGGCTTTGTATATTGCGGGTTGTATACCTCATTGGCGCGTCTTTTCTTATGAAAGTCGCAGTGGTACGCAAACCATTGGACCTACAGAGCTGCATTTTTATATATATATATATATATATATATATATATATATATATTAATTGTAATGATAAGGCCTTTGATGCTGCAGTGCACAAAATAAGTTTCGTTACTTATAACGTATTCATTTTCCTCTTGAACAGAGCACATTGTGGTTTTTTTGGAGAAAATTTTGGCTTCCTTGGCCGATTTCGCAAGAACGCTACGTTATACCGGAGAACAACGTAAATAAAAGTTGTAGCGCGTTCCAAAAGCTATCGATATATAGCTCAGAGGCGAGTCTGTGGCTATCAGAGGCCCGCCGACACGGAAGTTTCTAAAGAGACGAGTACGTGCGCCGAGTTGCCTTGCGCGAGGGAGAACATTGTTGCATCAATTCGAGCAAACCGTTTGGTTTGTATATTGGTGGGACCATACTCTTCCGATTACGAGGTGTGGCCACCCGAAAATGCTCCACAGGCACTGTATATTGCAAGTTGTATATCTCATTGGTACGAGTTTTCTTATTAAAATCGCAGTGGTGCGCAAACTAATGGAGTTTGGTTACATATATCGTATCCATTATCCTCTTGAACAGATCATTTTGTGGGTTTTTTTGGAGAAAATTTTGGCTTCTTTGGCCGATTTTGGTAGAACGCTACGTTATACAAAAAAAAACAACCCTAATAAAAGTTGTAGCACGTTTAAAGAGCTATCGATAGAGAGCTTAGCGGTGGCTCTGTGGCTATCAGCGGTCCGCCGACACGGAATTTTCTAAAGGGACGCGTAGGTGCGCCAAGCCGCCCTGCTCGCTGAACGCTAGCAAATACATAGGTAAGAATATCAATCGTATGATTAAAGTAATGCATGTTTTTTTGTTAATTAGCACACTTTCCACCACACAAACATAAATCAGCGCACTTTTGATCTCTCTTAGTGCAGTTGCATCGTTGCTCGCCACATGCTTTCTTGCACTTGCACGAGCCAATAAGGTATACAATCCGCAATATACATTGCCTGCGCGGCATTTCCAGATGGCTGCATCTCATATTTGATAGGATATAGTCCCACCAACATATAAACGAACCTGCTTGCTCGAAGTGACGTAAAAATGTTCTCTCTCGTACAGGGCGGCTCGGCGCACTTACACGTCCCTTTAGAAACATCCGTGTCGGCGGACCGCTGATAGCCACAGAGCCGCCGCTAAGCTCCCTATCGATAGCTCTTTAAACGTGCTACAACTTTTATTAGGGTTGTTTTCTTGTATAACGTAGCGTTCTACCAAAATCGGCCAAAGAAGCCAAAATTTTCTCCAAAAAAATCCACAAAATGATCTGTTCAAGAGGATAATGGATACGATATATGTAACCAAACTCCTTTTTTGCACTACAGCATCAAAGACGTTTTCATTACAATTTATACAAAGAACATATCAGCTTTTGCGCCCCCCTGCGATTTTAATAAGAAAACTCGTACCAATAAGATATACAACTTGCAATATACAGTGCCTGTGGAGCATTTTCGGGTGGCCACACCTCGTAATCGGAAGAGTATGGTCCCACCAATATACAAACCAAACGGTTTGCTCGAATTGATGCAACAATGTTCTCCCTCGCGCAAGGCAACTCGGCGCACGTACTCGTCTCTTTAGAAACTTCCGTGTCGGCGGGCCTCTGATAGCCACAGACTCGCCTCTGAGCTATATATCGATAGCTTTTGGAACGCGCTACAACTTTTATTTACGTTGTTCTCCGGTATAACGTAGCGTTCTTGCGAAATCGGCCAAGGAAGCCAAAATTTTCTCCAAAAAAACCACAATGTGCTCTGTTCAAGAGGAAAATGAATACGTTATAAGTAACGAAACTTATTTTGTGCACTGCAGCATCAAAGGCCTTATCATTACAATTAATATATATATATATATATATATATATATATATATATATATATAAAAATGCAGCTCTGTAGGTCCAATGGTTTGCGTACCACTGCGACTTTCATAAGAAAAGACGCGCCAATGAGGTATACAACCCGCAATATACAAAGCCTACGCGGCATTTCCGGATGACTACACCTTTTAATCGGTAGGGTTTGGTCCCAGATACTTATGAACCAAACGGCTACTCGAACTGACACATCAATGTTCTCTCTCGCACAGGGCGACTCTGTGCACCTACGCCTCCTTTTAGAAACTCCCATGTCGGCAGGCCTCTGATAGCCACAGACACGCCACTAAGCCCTATATCGATAGCTCTTTCAATGCGCTACAACTTTTATTCGGGTTATTTTCCGGTATAACGTAGAGTTCTTATGCAATCGGCCAAGGAAGCCAAAATGATCTCCAAAAAACCACAATGTGCTAAATTCAAGAGAAACATGAATACGTTATATGTAACCAAACTCGTTCTTTTTGCGTGGCAGCATCAAAGACCTTACCATTATAAGTAATATAAAAATAAAATCAGCTTTGTAGACCCAATGGTTTGCACACCACTGCTACTTTAAGAAAAACGCGCCAATGAAGTATACAACCCTCAATACACAGAGCCTGTGCAACCTTTCCGGGTGGCTACACTTCTTAATCGGTAGAGTATTGTCCAAGCAACATATAAACTAAACGCCTTGCTCCAATTGACATAATAATGGCCTGTCTTGCGCAGGGCAGCTCGGCTCACTTTCGTGTCTCTTTAGAAACTTCCGTGTCGGTGGGTCTATGAAAGTCACAGACACGCCACTAAGCCCTATATCGATAGCTCTTTGAACGCGCTACAATTTTTATTCGGGTTATTTTCTAGTATGACGTAGCGTTCTTGCGCAATCGGCCAAGGAAGCCAAAATTTTCTTCAAAAAAACACAATGTGCTAAGTTCAAGAGGAAAATGTATACGTTATATATAACCAAACATTTTTTTTACACCGCAGCATCAAAGACCTTTCCATTGTTATTATTATTTGAAAAATTCAACTTTGAAGATCCAATGGTTTGCGCACCACGGCGACTTTGAGAAAACTGCGCCAATGAGGTATACAACCCGCAATAACTTGTGCCTCCTGAGCATTTCTGGGTGGCTACATCTTTTAATCGGTAGGGTATAGTCTCAGTAACATATGATCCAAACGGCTTGCATGCATCAAAAAATGCAGGGTGAACTGCCTTAACATCCGGACTAATAGTGGATTTTGGTTGAAACAGGCTAACCGGAAGTGACATATTACCTGAAGTTGTTAACAGTTTTTCTTCAATAAAATGGTTTCATTTTGATTTTAGAAATAAATGCTTCAAATAAATTTTTTAGAAAATTCTGTGTCTAGCACATCAAGTATTATTAAATTAGCCCTTTGTATAAGCGAGATATGTATATTTAAAACATATAATTTTTGGTTTTTGTAATGAAGCTTGCTATGGATTAAGACAAAAAATAACAAAAAAATAAAAAATAGATGCTAATGTCAAATCATGTCAAAAACGTGCAATTTTATACTTGGGTCTATACTTCATATTGGTCTTGTATACAAAGAAGTCGTGTGGTGTCCACATCAGATTTTTTTCTTTCCAAATGTGAAATAATACTAGATTTAAGTTTGCACCTTTTTATGCCACTTTTTGATATTATTTCGAATGGCGATGCTTATTTTTTATAAGTGTTGAAGTTGGGGGGGGGGGGCATCAAGATGATCATTGGCACACAGGCGACTAAATGGTACGGCGCGCCCCTGTATAGTTTGCTAATCTTAATTTTCTTATTTCAGTTTATCTGTATTCAATTTGAATTTCTACAAAATATCAGTAAATATCAAAACATTTTTATCTTTAGTATGTAAATGTAAAAGAATCTACTGTCGGTTCTTGTTGAAACATATTTGTGGAGACCGGCCACCTACACATCTACCGCTAACAACGAGACGTAATACCGTGTTACAATTCCCAGTTGGTCTAGGCCCGAGTAAGCGGTTTGAGAGAGGCGTAGCCCAGTGGAGACGGGCAGGGTTGAATAAGGATGGTTAAATATTAGGCGCCAAGGTAAAATGAAATTGGAATAATACTCTAAGGAAATGTTAATTTAATTTGAAGAACAGCATAAAATACAAACATGAACAGGTCGCAAATTTGGAGCGTTACAACCGATATATTTGTATAAATTGTGAGAGTTAGTAGTGTTTAGGCATTCTTACAGTGTAGAGCTAGTGGTCTAATAAAATATAGAATGAATCTAAAATATTCTTTTACGATTCGTTCCCTGGGTTAGCACAATATTAATAAAAAAAATATCGTTTTAACAAAAATCAAAAATACTTAGTCAAAAAAGTATTTATTTCGATTCAGGGACATACACAGAAGGGGGTTTTAGATTCTGTTAAAACTTTAATTTGGAGTATTTTATTTGTCCAATATTTGAATTTTCTCTCCGTGGGTATTTCACTTGCACTTACCACCCACATAGCGATCACCTGTGCATCGCAGTGTGCGCTGACCGCTGGCGCTCGTCTAATTAATAGCCGTCTGCGGTTGCGGTCAGCCGTGATCGATGATAGATGATCGACGATCAGTGATTGAAGCGCATTGATGTACTCGCAAACATGACTACCAATCAATAAAAGTTTCGGTGATTTGCGGTGCGGTTATTATTTACGATAACTGAAATGTCATTATATCAAAAAGTTCCAAAATTAAACTTTTCGATAAAAATGAAATGTAGCTGGCAGGTCGGATGACGACAAAATGGCGGCCAAATGGGGGATCCGTACTAGTAAAATAGTGGCATAATTTGTTGTTTTTATTTCAAAGTGTAAACATCGAAACGATTTAGATTAAGTATTTTGTCTGATATATTACCTACAAATAATATTAAACTGAAATACATACCTTTATAATGTAAATCAACGTCATTAGGTATAGTTATTTACACTATTATTCACGAAAGATGACTATTCAAGGTCATTTGTTCGAAGAAAGAATACACATCACTTTATAGCAGTAGCTTAGCAATATTTTGTATTAGAACGAGACAGATTATTTGACCTAATATCCATAATTGCAATTGTTTCTTAATAAAAACACAATTTCCATAGTATACTAGATTTAATTTAAATAAATTTAGACAAAAATGTTGAATAACTCCGAAATTATTGGTTTTAAGCATAGGATACCCTGAATAACATAGAAAGATAACATTAAAAAACCAACTAAATAATAAAATATAGGGTGTTCCATTTGAAAATGACGAGTTATAGTCATTTGAAATTGAGTAAATTTGATTAGCTATATTGAACACCCTGTATAATTATATGTTTTTTAAATTATATGAGAACATAGAGTATAGTTATAGTTGTACACAAATTTTTTTTCTTAGTTTTTACTATTAAAATAACTTTAGTACGCCTTTACAAAGCAATGCGTGTATTAAGTTATTTTTAGAGAAAAAACGGAATGACTTGACAACGCCGACGAAAATTTAAAAAAAATATATATTTGCGTATAGATGAATAAAACACAATTCAAAATATATGAAAATATATAGGTTGTTCCATTTAGAAAAAGAGAATCAATTTTCGCCGAGCCGTAACGCAACATCCTGCATATGTAAAAATAATTTTATGTTATACTCCTTGAGTAGACAAATAAACTATGTTAATAAATTTATGCTTTATTTCAGAAATTTTGCTAGTTATAATTTTTAATGCGTTCTCATATTAATCCATACCTTGTCTTATTGTCTTTCACGTCGATAGTCAATGTAGTCTTTCAATCTCGTACGTTGAATTGATTTGACCCATCCACAACCACAACGAAACTCATTATATACACCACTAAATTGTTATAGGCTTTAAATTCTTGTAATGTATATGAACTTCTGCTATGCGCAAATCATACTACCATATCTGAATATAACGTTTTGGGAAATCCTCCGGGCCTATTCATAACTAGATGGCATGGATCTAGGTTATGATTATCAAAAAAAAATTGGAATTTTCTAAATTTTCCGGGAGAGAATAATAATGTTCAGTCAGTACGCACATAAAGCATAGAAGAGGGTAAACATCCGCTAAACTCAATGTAAATAATGCACTTAAAAGGTTTGTTGGTACACCAGGCTGGCGGGTTGCCTAGACCCAACAACGTGATGCACGCGCCCTATACTTTTACTAAACTCTATCCGTTTTAGCTATAGAGTAGTGCGAAGATAGGAGCAGTTTGATCTTGTTTTCTGATTGGATAAAACCCCGATATTATCCAATCAAACAAGATCAAATTGCTCCTATTTTCACACCACTCTATAGTTAAAACGAATATAGTATAGTCAGTTTTTCATTCTCACTTAGCAATATTCAAATATGCCTTTTATATAATAAACATTGGCTTCGCGAATTAAACACACCCTATACATATAAAACGAATAATATACATACATCATCGTATTGTAGCCCGCGCCGTAGGTAAGGGTTACAAACTGACTCCTCGGAAAAAATCTTACACTTCTCCCTCTTTATGTATAATATACTATTTTTTCACTACAGCTCTACACCAACAAATGATAATTAATATTTTCTCCATTCTCTACGTTCAGATGTTCACAAACCCCTCACCAAATGTTAGCTACTTTCATGGTTTTTTCTCCAATATAAATTATTCATTTGCCTCGAAATTATAAATGTACTTTCGTTACAGCGATAGTATTGTCAACAACGAGCATCGTTTTAAAAAAGCATTTCGTAAATTAGTAGAAACAATGTAAATTTTTGAAAGACAAGCGTATAATATCTATCATCCGTTCTTATCGCTCGCGCTTCTTGTCAATGCAAATATGAGGAATATAAATGTATACCAACTTGTTAATTCGTCCATGAGTCCATGATACAGATACAGATAACATTTATCGGACATCTTTAAAAAATTAAACTGTGTATTAAGAAAACTAATACCTATGTATAAACTATGTAAATAATCATTATTATTACTTGATAAGCTTAACATTCAAAAGTACAATGTAAAATAATTGAATCAATATTCATCGACCTACCGCAAATATGTTAACGTACATAAATAAACACCCATTACAATAATAATGAATAAAAATTAACAGCACTATGAAATTCAAATTCCGTGGAATAAAAATATAAATTCTTGCTCAGTCAAGCCTAAGCCGTATAGCCTAGTTAAAGGGCAGTTGCAGTTAACCCTGTTTGCCAACTGTAGCAATAAAAAACCTCACATATTTGCACCTTGTAAGTCTGCAGGAGCCCGAACACAGACTTGAAGTAATTACATCATAAATTTAATTTACTCTCAGCCAATATAGCAATCCATTGTTTTTCTACTCGTAGTAATGTAAGATCAAGCGTGCGTGTGAAAGTCAATCGACGATCGGTTGAATTTGTTCTCCGTCTACCGGTTTTTATTTCATTAATAAGAAAATCTGCCAACCGAATAATTTGTATAATTGAAGGTCGGGACGGTTCACCTAATCGTGTCACATTATTTGAAATGATAGGTAGTCTAACTAATAATTAACAGCAAAAAATACAAGATATCTAGATTCTCACATACATTAAAGCTTCCTGTTTTCTAAATGTCTTTACTTTCGCAACAATAGAATGTGTGTCATCTAACAACATTTATTTAGTACAATACTTTGCTTCACGTTCCATACTAATAAGTATTTTATTACATAGTGCAATATTGCACAGTAGGCAGAATTGAATCAAATGTCAACTACATTACATTTTATGTAATAATAAAACTGTATTTTTTTACAGCTATTGAAAGAAAGTTTTACAATCCTTTATTATTAACAAGGTTGTATTTACTTACAATTGCATTTTAATATTTCTGAAGTCCGATTCCACGACTTGATCCCCACGTCATCGATCGGAAGCGTATGGTTCAAATCGCCAGGGGCCCGATTCTTGAAATTTTTCGCATACGTAAATGGGAGAGATGCGCATGCGAACTGCACATTGGTATTCTTGAAACGAAATCGTGTGGTTGTAGGCGAATATTCCGTGCGCAATTACATCGCATGGGTATGAATAACTTGGAAGTATCATTCGCACACAAAACTGTGTCTGCCACTGTCACTTGTGTTTGGTGTATCAGTACTTAGATAATATAAATCAAATTATGTTTTTTTCTATTTCGGTGTTCTTATGTTTCTATAAAAGCACTGTTTATCACTGAAAACACGACGTTTAGAAAATCTATAAACGTACTGTTTTTGGCGCCTTTCATGTTCTAGAGGTGGTAGTCATGTTTTCATAACTGACAGATAACCTCAAAATGGTAAATTATTTGTGTTGAAATATTATTTCTAATTGTGGATTTTTATCCTTTCTCTAGGTGATAGGACTAGAAAGAAAATAAATTTATAGCTATAGCTGTGTTAGTTAAGAAAGAATAAGAATCTGTGAAGTTAAAATTTCAACTAAAAAATTATGAAACAAGAAACAATGCGCTCAGGTTTACTTTGTCAAAATAATTAAAACGGTAAGTTTTATTTATTACGATTTAAATTTATGGTAATGCAATTTTGAATTGAATATATTGTTATTCCAGGCAGGTTACGCAATGTATGATGCACGTTACTTGAAAATGTTGACACTGTCTACTTAATTTGTGGCGGCTACTAGCAAACAAATATGAAAAGTTGACGTTTTAATCCGTGATTTCCAGTTCCACGTTGTGGCGAACTATCGAATATATGCCATATTATGTTTAGTATTAAAAATTGTAAGAACAGCTGTTGTCGTTATCTGTGCAAATGAGTAGTGAGTGTTGACAAAATGGTGGAAAGTAAAAGTCTAAATCAATAAATTGTTCATTAAAGTATTTCATTATTTAAAGAGTTTTATTTATATGTTGTTTTCTCAATAAAAATGCATGATGGTCCACGTAACGTCCATCAATCCTATATTCAAGTCTTATTTATGATAATAACCAACACGAACTACCGATATGTCAAATCAGGATGGTTCATTAATAAACCTTCGAGTTCATTGTATGTATTGGTTTTTCTCTTTCATAATTGCATAATGCTTGATACAATGTTTTAATGTAAACAATCAGACAAAATCACAAGATACACAAACTGTCAAAATGTGAAATTTCAATTTTTAGCGGGAAGCGCTACCAACATAACTGATAAAAAAGACACTAACTCATATTTTTGACAAGTCCTTTTTAAAAAAAATCTAATTGTAAAATTACCTCAATAGAAAAAATAATATAAAAAACATGTATCATAAGGCCTGTTGACGCACTCGTCCTTTGTAAAACTCGCCTGGCGGCTCGTTTTCCAAACTTGGACTCGTACGTTAACAGATTGCCTTATGATACTTGTGTTTTAATGTACTATTATATAATTCCGGGTACGTTTTATGATCTTATAATGACGCCAATTATAAATCTAGAGTCTCCATACACTTGAGTATCGTTATAATATTCGACAAATGTCTGCTCGTGCATTAATAGAACGATGCAATGGATTGTTAAAAAGGAATTTTAGGTGCCTTTTAACGAGATTTGCATTCCAAATCAGAAATGGTTAGCAAAATTAAAATAAAAAATTACATAACACTTGCATATTAATATTGCCATATTATGTACGTTTATCTAAGAAAAATAATACCTACTATATCAAATAATACATTATGTATATATAATAAATTTTGAATATTAAAATTGCAACACTTATGGCTTATGGCAGCATCGCTGACAGCTGCGGCTGATAGTTTTGGTTGACAGGTTGACAGTTACAGTTAAAAAACAATTATATGATGAAGCATTCACGTGGTACAAATGTTTCGCTTTGATTGGCTGCAACATACTAAGTTCGTTTACTTTCGAGAATCGTATGCGTAGGCTTCGGTTGAGTTTCGTTTGGTATTCAAGAATAGCACTCATACGTATAGTACTGTTCGTGTACGAAACTAACCACACGAATTTTATCGCGTGCGGAAAATTTCGCATACGTAAGTGGTAGAGATGCGCATGCGACCTGCATATTGGTAATCTTGAATTGAAATCGCGTGGTCGTACGCGAAAATTCTCTGTCAGATGTGTTTGATCTATCAAACAATTCTGGGTACGTTTTATAATATTATAAAATTGATGCCAATTATAAAATTAGCGTCTCCATACATTTGAGTATCATTATAAGATCCGACAAATAAGTGTTCCTGCATTGATAAAAGGATGCAATGGATTGCTAAAATAGAATTTTAGGTGCTTTTTAACGAATTTTGCATTTCAAACCCGAAATGTTTTGCATAATTATTAATTCATGTTTAATATATCATAGCAGTTACATATTTTATATTAATATTGCCATGTACGTATATATCTACATACCATAACTTTAGAAAAATGTTACCTATGCTCTGTTCCATTTAAGTCATTCAGTAGATGGCACTGGCAACAGCGCAAATTTGAAGTAGCCGAAATTATATTGGGTAAACTTGTCTCTTGTCTCTAATTTCAGCCAATCAGAGAGGTCAAAACTATTCCCTATGCTCCGCAATCCTGAATGGCTTAAATGGAACAAGGTATATGTATATCAAATAATAATGTATAATAAATAAATAAAAAAATAAATAAAAATATATCATCACGGCATATTACCCATTGCTGAGTGGGCCAATCTGCTTTGTACGCAGATATCGGTAATGATGATGACATATTTGTACCGTGCGGGCGTTTACCAGGCGTCACCTCACGGGCACTCATGTATAATAAATTTTGAATATTGAAATTATACACTTATCACTCATGAAAGCTTTGCTGACAGGTGGATGACAGCTTGCTTGACAGTGACAGTTAAAAAACAATCACATGATGAAGCATTCACGTAATACAAATGTTTAGTTTTGATTGGCTGCTACATACTACGTTTGTTTGCCTTCGAGAATCGTATATGTAGTCTTCGGCCGAATTTTGTCGGGTAGCATAATTTCAAGAATCGGGCCCCAGGAGGGGAACGGAATTGCTGACGTTATGTTATCGGGTGAAATCCTGTAATTTTCGAAATGCTAGGCAGCCGGGAACACAATAGACTCGTCCTTCACTTTGTCTTTTCGTGGTAACATTAATTTTAACGCAGTTGTACTTTTAATTTAACGCGTTTTCACAATTCAGCAAGCATCGGTTGTCAATCTGTCAGCGGTTTCTTTACGAAAATGACCGCCAGATGTCGGGCGAGTAGTTGATGGGTTGGCGTATATACAATATAAGTATAATGGATAAAATATACCTCGTTTTATTGTACAAAAACAATATGTTGCAATAATCGTCGGCCATCTTAGAAACATCGTCTTTGCAATAGCAAAATGCACAATATAATACCAAGAATTTAAAAAACTACCAATACACAACGAAACACAGATTATCGACGCCAAAATCACCTTAATCACATGATTTACAGAATGACATAAATATTCAAATAATTTAAATATTTTGAAATGACACTCGTTACAACGGTTACAATACCGTTTCTATTTAATATTTTGCCGTTGTTTGGACGGAGATAGCATATACCCCTTTGAAACCCCCACGATTATGAGATAGTGAATAAAGGTCTCATAATATGCCATGTGTGTACGACAAAGAGGCCAGATAAAAGTGTAGTAAGGCTTGCGTGAGAAATTGATGACGTGGGTAGCAACTCAGAGATATAGAGTGTATGGTACTTATTGTCATGTTTTGTATATCGGTGTTCCAAACAATCCTAGGTATAGCAATTAAATAGCTTTTGACAAAAACAACCATAGTAAATATAATTTATATACAACGACATTTATTTTCAAATATGCCAAACAGTTTGGTAAAACTTTTCATCGAAAAAGTATTTTAATCACAAGTTATAAAGTTGGGCGCTTTAAAAAAAACGTCCTATAAAAATTACTAATTAATATGTAATTGCTGTATTGCTCGTGAATATTTATTTTGTTATTACTTAACATCCAGTAAATTATCTAATATTTAACAATCATTAGTTAAATAAAGTTATAGAAATCTTTATCTGTAAGGAAACTAGGAAGTTTTATTTTTATTTTCTCAAATTCATAGAAATAGACAAAGGTTGTTTTATCCGAAACTAATAAAATAATATCTGTCTCTTTAAAGTCATTGTAAAAATAAATTCAATATGTGATTATTTAAATAAAATTATCGTAGCTTATCGTCAAAACAAGTAATTCGGGTTTCGTTTGACAATTAACTCAATGTTCACTTTTCAAATAAGCGCATCCATCCATCTAGGTGTCATATCTGGTGCAGACGTCGGCGATCATGAATCTCCATAGGTTGCGGTCCTCTGCTAATCTTACAAAGTCTTCAAAACTTTTCAATCCCAGCTCATTTTGTAGACACGTAATTAATGAATTTCGCTTTCTACTGCGAGTTACTGACCCCTTGTCCCATAACAAATATCCCAAAAATTCAAATTGATGTTTTCTTATTTTACTCACTAATTGTTTATTTACACACATCATTTGGAGCACTTTTTACCTTCCGTCACCTGTAGGTAAGGAAGGTATTGTCTTTGGTCAAAAAATTCGGTGGTGAGTTTTTGATGAATAAGCACGTTTTAAGGTCCCTAGAATACGATTTTACTATTTTTACGATGATGTCTTTATGTGCATGTGTGTGTGTAACAAATTTTTCGTCTTCGATAACTCTAATACTAGAATTCCAAAAATTATAATTCTTTCGTATTCTTCTTCGTTGCATCCATATAAAGAGCTGATTAGATTTTAGTTAAAATTGGTCAACCGGAAGTACCCTCATTTGAAGATTTTAACAGTTTTTCTTGAAAAAACGATGTTAAACATCATTTTTTCACATTTAATGTTATTATAAATATTAAAGAATATTTTATTCTCTACACGATTTGAATGCATTTTATACTTCATCTTAAATGGATATAGAGTTAAAAAATTATAAATAATTTAAATATCATATATTAGCCAGCTATGCTACGAGTATAATTCTGGAAACAGCTGCTATATTAAGAAAATTCTGATTAAAAGGTGTCAGTGTCAAGTGCAGTTGACAGTATGTATGTGTTATAATTTTACTGGAAAGATAGGATCTTTTGTTAGAAACTTCTGTATGGAATTTGTATAAAATACATACAACTGCCTTAAGGTAATGTACAAAAAATAGAATCTTTTGCAAGGAACTTTCTGTAGGTATCCTTTATACAAAATACATAGAACTGACGGAACTGACGGAAAGTAATGTGCTGGCCACATCAGATTTTTTATTGTTAATTTTACTTGTCCATTTTATTTTTAAACGTCTCCTATATATCCACATTTCCACTGCTTTTAATTTATTTATCATATTATTGTTAATTATCCACGATTCGGAATTATAAGAACACTCTAAATGTAACATTTTATCAGGCGTACTTTCGTTTTATTACTTATATTGTTGTTTGTCAGAAAGTTTTTCATTTTGTTAAAACCCACCTTTGCTAGTGTAATTCTGTTATTTATATCTGATTCACATCTGCCATTGCTAGTTATAATACTACCAAGGTATTTGTATATTGGCTTACCCGGTTCATCTCCGTGGTGTACAATTTTATTACACTCTCTTCAGCTTGTTTCTTCTTTCTTTTTCCACCACTATATATACTGTTTTCTCTGTATTAAGCTGTAGCCCCCATTCGTCGTTAATCTCTGCTATTTTTTCTAATAGTTGTTGCAATTCTTCCAAACGATTAGCCACCAAAATAGTTTCATCTGCGTATCTGATATTATTTATGGTTATGCCTCCAACTTTTATTCCTTCTAACATTACAATTTCCTTAAATATTTGTTCGCTGTAAAAGATGAACTAGAGGGGGGAGAATAAGCGCGTATTAAATTTATTTTCACCTTGCCTTTAAATTAATTTTATCATCAAAACATCTTCAGTACCATCCAATGGGTTACTTATTATACCACATATTGGCGCAATAAAACGAATCCAGCTTTAGTGGAAAGCCATAATAAATGGAGCAACATGAATATTGAAAAATATAAAGTTCTACTGTTTTTCAATATCTATAAAATAATATTAAATGTAATAATAATTAGTACCAACTACTGGGACAAAATAATTTATACAGAATTCGGTCAATAAAGGGAGATTTAAATGCAATTATACAACTAATGTAAGTATGTCCCAAATTCAATTATACAACTAACAAAATAGTTAATAATTAAATGTTTCATAAGCAACAAAATTATGAACTTAATAGTTATTAACATACCTAGGATTGTTATCATAACTGCCGCAGATGTCGGTTTGAAATCCGAGCTCGTTGAGCAAAGATTTTAAGACATCTAAGGCTTGTTATGATTCATGACATCCGTGGTTTGTTCAATAGTTTATCGGTTTCAGAAAATAAAGACAATAATAAAGATTATTTTTTGAAATTCTTTCATTAATAGTATTTTCAGAATGCCATGATAAACAGAACAATTATTTTAGCATTTATGTCAATATGACAAATATTCAAATTATTTGATTTATTTCCCGTGTTTATTATTATAGAATAAAATAAACTGTGTTAAGAACGATACACTAACATTATCCGTATGTATCAATGAAGAGCATTATAATTTCATTTGATTTTATTTTCATTTTGTAGAATGTTGTTGACAAGTCAGTATGGTACTACTACCATACAGATACAGTTATTACTTAGTTACCACCCTACTTTTGTATATGTAAACAAGGATTTAATATCCTGAAACCGGTAAATTAAATTAAGATGGGTTTGTTCTTCCACAAGGCGCAACTTTCTATGGGCATCTAGCATTGGGTTTTGAAATTTTAATTTAAAATATTCTAAAATTGTGCAACTTTTATGTACAGAAAATGTGGTATAAAATACAAAACCTAGCAAAATGCGATTAAGTACAAGTTAAAAATATTACCAATGAGTTAACAGTTTGTATATTTGAAATAATACAAGTTAAAAATATGAATTTATTGTTTTTTTTTGTACATCTCATGTGAAGTTTTCATAAATATTTTACTTATTGTGTAACACAAGCATTACATAGATCATTTTAGATGTGGTTTAAACCTAGTCTACATAGACTTGATGTAAACCACATCTCTTTGAGTTACTGTGAATACGGCCGTTAAAGAATTAAACATCAACCTGTTTAGAAATAAAAAGCTAAATTCTCGCCAGAGGCTAAAGTTAAATACTAGTATCTATCTAATCGCAACGAGGAAGCTTCGCCAACATAGTCTCGAAATCAGGTTTGGAAACGGGGAATCTATAATGAAATTTATGATTAAACTGTTCTTGAAACGTGACTGCGCTAATCTTATTATCAGGCGGATATTAGCTATCTGTCGCTACCTTACTGCCTGGTGGGAGGGCAATTTATTCCACATTTAAGTCTTGTATATCAGAACCCGAGACCGCCGGTATTAATAAGTGTCGGGCTCGCTTGCATGATCCAATAAATACGACACGTTTTTACGTTATGTGCATATAGAGCAAGTACACTGCATTTGCATTTTACATATATTTTAAATTAGACCAAATGATTCATGGATAGGATTATACGTTGACGATTTACTATGCTGATGATTTTGTATTTACATTGTGAATACGAGCCACGATATAAATTTCGCATAAATATTTATTACGATATACATGAACCAGTTACAGTAGTTATTATATTATTGATGCAAAATCAAATCTGTCTGCAAGTAAAGTAATTTTACTGTAAGTATAGTAATAGAGTTTGGTCGAAAAATCTAATAGGATTTTTTAGGAAAATGGTCATAATGACTGTTGAAGTTAAAACTTAATCTATGCAACAATACGATAACGATAAATGGACCCATTTACATCTATAGTCTCGATACGATGACGATACAATGATGTTCACATTATTTAGGTATATACAAAGTGTCCCGCGACTCGAGAGCCAAAGCTAAGGGTGTATTCCTCATGTAATTTTAAACTCAATATTGAAGGAGTTATGAGCGAAATTAAATTTAACAAAGCAGGTCATGATTACACTTATTTGTTAATTGATTGCAGCAAATGTTTCTTCTTTGATGTTTTATTATTTGCGGCTCTTTGATTATTATCTTTGGGAACACATACAAAGTTTACTTTACACAAAAAAATCAAATCAGCGATAGTTATAGCAACCGAAATCACTGGTTTCATAGAAAATTATATTTTATTTGACAATGATGTAAATATACCTATCATCTTATAAAAAATACGTTTCTATAGTGAAACCAGTTGCGATAATTATCGTATGAGTTATAGAATTTCACCCAAGGGATGAATTAATTCAGAAAAGTATGGATGTAGCTACAGCCATGAGAGCCGACCCGGATACTCTTCAGAGATCTGCTTCTTCAATTTTAAGGGCTAGAATGCGTATTCAGGCAACAGGCGACATTTTGTATAATTTAATTAACTTTGTGTTAAACATAATTTTTTAACAATAAAACATTACCTCATATTATCAAATTAGTCTAGTCAATAAAAGGGTTGTAGAATTCATGGAGGGTGTCATAATTTTTGACTTCAAGGCTTTGTTTGGAGTCGTTTGGAGGTAAACATACTAAAAGTCCCCAGACATTGGCGGTGAGCGGAGTGCAGGAGGGGACCGACAAGGTATTTATTTTTGGTTTTTTGCTTATATCTTGAAGACGAGCGCCTTATCAAAAAAGTCGTTATATACAAATGAAAGTTAAGTTTTAAGATTTTTTCTATCTTTAAGCGTTTATGAGATATCCACTATCAAATACCACAAATTTTCGAAAAAATATTTTGCCTGACGTTTTTCGTTAAACTTTTCTCTCTAGCATCTCATCTCTTTGGTTTACAGAAAAATTTCCACAAAATAAGTTGTAGAGAATGAAATTTTCTTCAAAATGACATTTTTTATGTTATCTTCAATCGAACAACAGTTATGGCAATTTGATTTTTTTTTGGATAAATTTTGAGCTTCCGCTGGAAGACTGTTAGTTTAGTCTAGGGGCCTGGGGTATGCGCTTTGGAAATTGTGCGTCTACGAATTTTCTCTTCGGATTATGTTTACAAGATTGAGATAATTATATCTTGGTCACAATATTTGTAGCCCGTCAGTTTCTTTCAAAATAGCCACCAAATACATACCCGTTTTAATGCATTATATGTTAAAATAAAAATAGGCAATTTATGTCGAATACTATCATGTTTGGTTTTAAATTAAAACTCTAGATATTGCCAATTACTTTACAGTGTTAGTTATGTAAATTGATATGCATACAGGGTGATCGGTGAAAGTCCGGCATCAACAATATTTCGTTTATTGTATAATTTTCTAGCGGAATCTCAAAAATTACCCAAAAAAATCAAATTGCCATAACTGTTGATCGGTTGAAGATTACATACCAATTGTACCAATTTTAAGTAAATTTATTCCTCTACAATTACTTTTCTGAGAATTATTCTGTAAACCGAAGAAATGCGGTTCTAGAAAGAAAAGTTTAACGAAAAACGCGTGGCAATTTTTTTTTTCGAAAATTTGAGGTTTTTGATAGCATATATCTCATAAATGGTTAAAGATAGAAAAAAAACCTTAAAAAATAAAAAACCTTGGAAATTTTGTCAGTTTTCATTTTGTACCTATATAACAACTTTTTTGATATATGCAAAAAACCAAAAATAGATACCTTCTCCATCCTTTCCTGCACCCCGCTCACCTCCTATGTCCGGAGAGTTTTAGTATGTTTACCTCCTAACGACTCCAAACAAAGCCCTGAAGTCAAAAATTGTAACACCCTCCATGCATTCTACATCCTTTTTTTGAGCCTTCGTTGACTGGACTAATTTGTTTTACTTGCTTTGTTAAATTTAATATCGCTCATAAGTGCTCATATTGAGGTATGGACATAAATGTATAGGATATTATTTATTTCTCATGGAAATAGGAGTAGATTTAAATAGCATTTATAAATTAATATGTATAGTATCAAACAAAAATATAGCGACGAAGAAAGTAATAAAAATGTCCTCTTCTATAAATAAAGGTGACATATTCAAAAAACATTACTACATAACGAGTACAAAAGCGCTTCCTTGTGCTTTAATTTGAGTAAATACTGAATGGTGTCTTCGTGAACGAGGTTTGTACACTGTTTTTTGTAACAAGTAGGATACCATTGACATTTGATATATAAAAACTTCTTTTTTTCTCGTAAAACTTGTGAAAATATATCTGATTCATCTGAATACTTCCAGTCAAGCCCGCATGCCGAAGTATGGAAAGCTGCAAATAACGCAGTCATTAGGTCTGTTCATTTCGTTCCTCTGCGTCTACGGTTTACTGCAGTTCCCATATACTTTGTATAGACGTGGCAGTAAACCGTAGACGCAAAGTAAGGAAACAAACAGATCTATTAATTAGTACCCCAGAAGTCGGAAATGAAGTACGAACTAGAGTAGTCTAGGTCTAGATGGCTGTTCTTCGACTGCTTTTAAGCATAATCAAATGTTTATGTTTAATGATGAGAGGACGAAATAGATATTTTTGTATTTAGTTTGCAAAAAGTCACTTTTACATTTGCGTATAAAGTTTTTTGCAAGCATAGCGAGCTAAAAACATCATTCAAGAATGTAAAAGCATTTCGCAATCGAGTATAAAACAACGTTTTTTCGAAAACTATGTCCCAGAATTAATAAAAATATAAATAAAAATTTTGACGTTTAGGATTAATTAATGTGACATCTAATGTCACCGTGACAGCAATGTATCTAATGTCATGTGTGTAAGCGTAATTATTATGAGTAATTGCTTTTTCAGTTTAAAGAGATAGAAGATATGCGCAATGGGGATCTGCGCATAGTTAGAACAACTGAGATCTATGGTGTTTGTTTCTAAAAAATTTAGACGTAAAATGTAAGAATATCTCAGATAACTTTAAAAAATCTTATCAAAATAAGTTACAAAAGCTTATATTGAAGTTAAAATGTCTAACGATACAAATTTTCACTGAGAGTACAGGTATTTTAATGACTGCAATATTTTTGACGTTTCGTTTGACAGCCCAACTGGCAGTTGTTCGCGACATTTTCTTACTATTTGCAGCGATAGAAAGAGATAGCCTTTAAATTGAAAAAGTCCATTGGAACATTAAAAATAATTTTTTTAATATAATAATTTTTCTACGCAAATAATTATAAATTTTCACCCTTTCTTCTATCAAAAAATTGCAAAATGTAAAAAACTTTTACATCCCACATAAGAGGCAGGAAAATGGTACATTAATGACGAGTAGCCATATTGATATCACTTTGTGTTGACGAGTCGTGTATTTTTTCTGAAATCTTTTATTAAACAAAAATTGATTTTAAATTTATTAATCAAATCTGATTTTTTAAAAGTATTTAGTAGTTCACTTCTCTCATTTTTAAGGCAATAGAAAAAATTTAGTAAATAAACGAAAACTAATAAATTACTGTCAGTTTAATATTTTTGGTGCGTGCGTTTCTGTTAATTTGCAATGTTTTGCAAAGCAAATAATTGCGACAAGGTTCCTTTAGACATCTGGGGTTAATATACTCAATGAACAAAAGAACCGTTGCTGGCACAGCTAGGTTGGGTGGCCTCTGCTCCGTGATTCCACCTCTGTGGATGAGACAGAGGCCCCCAGGTTACATCACACTGATGAGCACCAAGAAGTGCGAAACGCGTCTGTGATTACCTGCTGTGCTGGCCACCTTCTGACGAGGACTTCATAGGAAGTTGACTCAGAAGGTTGTATACACGTGAAATACGACGAAGCATTATATTTTTGAAAAGAACTATAAAAATTAATATTCAATAAAATTTTAAATAAAAGGTTTAAATGTTTTCGTGACAAGTACAAGGTACTTTCGCTACGGTTTCAGAAAAAAGTCTTTTGCGCTCTGTATAGACAAAAACTACAGAGTGATCCAGAATGATTGAAGATTCCGCCTCGATCGGATTTTTTGTTAGCCGCATCGTTGTGATAGTGAAATACAATTGACAGATTGCATTGGCGTACATATTTCCACTCATTTTCATTATTCCTCGCAATAAGTATATATACTTTCAAAATAAACTTGTCATATTCTTCCATAAACATCTATTTTAACGTAATGATTTGAATAAATAACAGTTTAATTATAAAGGTAAAAACAAACTGTAAATCAAAAAATTCAAATATATAACGACGCTGACTTTCCCAAATGTCGGTAATATAGGAAACATATTTGACATTGCCGGTAAATTGATACTAATTTTTTCCGTGAAAGATAATTTTGATATTAATCAGAACTTTTTCAAGTCACGTGACATTCAATCATTCTGGATAATTTTGCGTGTTAATAGTTATCATGTAAATATCAACTTTTCATGACGGTTTCGAAAAAAGTATTTTACTAAATTTCATGAGTATCTACATATATTAATATCAGTCCTTGTAATTTTTTTACTATTTCTCATAGATTTTTATTTGAAGATCTGGAGCCTGTTAACTACTTTTCCTCAATCAGCATTTTAAAGTTAAAGATAGAATAACGGCATTTGATTAAAATTATTCTATATCTTATAAATAAGGTTAGTTCTGATGATGGCGTAATTGCCGAAATGTACATAAACTTATATTAAAATTTCTTGAAACATAACCAAGTCTGTATATTCAACTATCATTATCTTATTATTATAAGTTCCATTGCTATTTTGAGTAAAGTAGTAAAAATAATCCATATAAATTCATTTTTAAGTTTGAATTAAATAACACAAACCTTGAAACAAACCATTGAGAGCTATAACGAACAAATGCAGATCAAATGTCAATAACAGTTTACATTTACAAACATGTACAAAGTTTGATTACGTTTATATTGATTTAGCTATTGTACGTGTAGTGTTTTATCATTAAAATTTAAAACATATATTTTTACCTGCTACCGTTTGGACAAGAGACATGTTCTAGACAATTTTTTAATGAAAAAATAACATTTTACAATTTTAGTCCAGAACATTCGTATTCGTTCACTTTTTAAACAAATTTTCTAGTGGGGTACGGGTTAACTTTTGACCGTTAGCCGGGTAGGTACTTTTCCTTGGTATTTATTTACTGTTGAAAATTTTTTAAACTGTTTCATATTGGATATTTAAATTACCTATATTTTTTCTAACACGTACATATAATGTAACACTTTATCCAATAAAACTCGAATCTAAAATAATACTGTAATGATAAAAAATTCTTTGATCATTACTGACTTAAACGGAAATACAAATTCATTAATTCTTAGCAATAAACAAATTAAAAAGCAAATAATTTCTTTCTCTTGTCTAAGGCAATTACAAATTTATTTATTTTATTATTTATTTCGTACCAATTAATCCTGCATAATTTCCAATTAAAGAATATGACTGTAAATTTATTATAACAGAAGTTGAAGGCATTGCAATAAATACAAAATATAACAGAATAAAAAAAATAACTAATACTTCGCAAAATCAGCTGAATAATAATATATAATTTATACAAGTAATCAATAAATAAAATTAATTTTCCTTAGCCGTAAGGTAGGTAATCAAATATTATTGAATAGGTATATTGAGAAATACTAGTATACACATAAGTGAATTTTGCCCGCTAAACCTGTACAAATAGTGATTATTTTCCAGATCGGATATTTAATATTAAAATATAACATTGATAAGTGAAGGAATTTCGAAAAAATAAAGGCTCAACGTAAAGAGGTAGCTTTCTAAGTTATTAATAAAATTGTTCAACGATTTATATATTAAAAACAAGAATATTTTTCAGGATTCTTCGAATTTTGCACTCCGACATTTGTAAACTTTATGCCAGAATTTATATGACAAAACATGTGTACGAGTGAAAATATATATGCCAAATACTTTATTCGCTAAGCATTTTATTATTCACTATTTCACTCATAAATTTATAAACCAATCCAAATTCAGAATTCTACCTAGTTACTAAGTTTCATTTCGACAAAATACCGCCACAAAAATTTTTTCGCACCCTTTAAGCTAATAAGATACTGTATTTTTACAACTAAGTGAATTTTGATAAACGAATTTTTCACGTTTTAAAAGTGCCTAGAAACATATTGTATACATACCTGTCAAAATGTGTATATTTTTATTATCAGTCGCAAGGAGGATCATGAGTCCATTCGGACAGAAATCTGTTCAATACATTGAAAAAACAACCTTAAATATAACACCTCAAAACCCAATAAAAATTTAAGATTTTTGTCAAGTAAAAAACTATAAATTATTACCTGATTTTTATTTCGGAAATAGTCAACAATCTTCTTTACCTTTAATAATGGTATAGTATCACATATATCGTCCGGGTAGTTAACTTAATTCAAAATTTGGTTGGTGAAATGTGGAGTTAATTTATTCCTAAGTATAAATTAATTCCTTGGTTAACTAACCTAACATTTATTCTTACTTTAGTGAAAGCAGCCCTTACAGAATTAAACATTATAATTAATTTAACTTTATGCTACATATTAAGAGTATACGTATAAGTATACAAACAAAATGAATAAGAATATTAATAAAAGAAAAAGATGCAGACATCGCTATTGTTTTCTGTAGACACTTTCTTAAAATAACTTTAAAATTTAGATAGATAACTGCGAAAAAGTTGCAAAACTAATGTATCAAAAAAGTCTTTATATATAGAGACAACACGTGCTTCCATTAAAAGATAACAAGAAAGTTTACCTCTTTCTAAATTACTGACATCTATATCTATTCAAAGCAAGATTTATATATTTTCAATTTGCTGACTCAATGCATTTCAGCAGTTAGCAAATCTTAATCGCCTAACGCCTAGTGTATATCAATCGACACCTTCGATAAATAAAAGTTGATGAAATATATGTACGTCCAGGTTTAGCGAAAAGACCGAGTGTGGCGCTATTTCGACTGGCAGCTGTACAAGCCAATAAAAATGAAAGTAATTTCTCTCTATTGTCTACCCAGCAAAGTGTCGGTGTTGGGATTAGAGAACTAGATTGGTTTTCTCTTGTCTTAAAGTTATTTACGAGGTCCATGTGCGATATTACTTCATAGGAGTTAATCAAAATTGCGCGGACTATGTGTGATTGTTGAGCAACAAATAAAATTAAACTAATAGATATCTCACAACCAAATAAATATAAATAAAGAGTTATAAATTTATAAATTTCAGTACGTAGGCTAAACTAGTAACCTTTATAATATTACATATATTACATTAATGGATTGGGAACTTCTTTTGTGTGTCTGTCAAATTTTATGCAACGTGCAAGACTGTAGGAGTCTCTGTTCTAAAGTAACTGCATTATTATTATAGCTAAAATTTATTACTTTCAATACTAGAATGTTTTGTACAATAAAAATGTGGATTTGTACAATAAAGTTCAAACATAAAATAAAATTAACTTACACAAAAAAAGTTTTCTCTGTTTCAAAATTAGAATTTCTTATTCTAACACAGCTATGATTTCTATTCTAATGCTGTTTCTAAGGTGATGTACAAATTATTTATTCACTTATCGCCCGTGGGATATTTGTACGATTTTCTGCCTTTGTTATCTTATTCAATAAATCTTGATCGGTAAATAAAACGCCTTAGAAACTGTATTGGTAACAATTTAAAAAAAAAATACTATCGTGCAAGTAATAATTTAACTGAAAGCAGAAACAGAAGAAATATAATAACACACTTGTTACATAAGGTTATTCAATCACTTTTGGCGATAAGGGCTCCTGTCCGAAGTTATAACTCGTTTTAGAATAATATATTGCCTTCTGTAACTTGTTTTAATATACGATTTTACAACAAAAATGTTAGCTTTGGTGTTGGTAGGTTAGGTTAATTACAAATTATTATGTAAAAGTTTTTTATTTGTATGTTTCAACTACGAGTAGATGTTGTATAAATCAATATTTTTTATACAAAAATATTTTCCTAGCATATCAAAAATATAAATATAATATATATTTTTAGACATATAAAAAAGTAGGTACCTGCCTACTTAACATTTAGAATAACTCTAATATCATTTATAATATTAAACATATATTCGTTAATATAATTCATATTCATGTAGATCTTATCAAAATTCATTGATGTCAAAAGTAAAATTTGATATAAATTAATGACAACCTTTTGCAAACATTGCATAATCTTAAAATTATTACAATAATGTATAGAATTTAAATGTCTTACAGCGAATTTAAGCTTTCAATGTAGTTGATATTTAAATAAGGTATTAATACGAGGCTGAGTCGAAAAATGAAGAACTAAAAAACGTTGTTAAACAAAATTTGTAAAAGTTCTCTAAATACCCGAAAAAAAATATTTTGGTGACGTACACAGTCACTCATGCAGCGCCTAAATCATTTCAACATTGCTCTGAAATTTGTTGCTACATAATTCCTCTAAACCAAAGACAATGATAATTGCTTGGGGCGTGGGCAAGGGAATAAGGTAAATATGAGACACTCAAATCTTATTATGGTTTCTTCTGCCGTATGTAATTAAGGTATGCATTATCTTACTAAAAAAGAATGCCAGTTTCAGTACTAGCACAGTATAAAAAGTATTATACAGTAGAGAAACTCATGATTCTCTGT
Source organism: Harpalus rubripes (assembly GCA_963082715.1). Taxonomy (NCBI): domain Eukaryota; kingdom Metazoa; phylum Arthropoda; class Insecta; order Coleoptera; family Carabidae; genus Harpalus; species Harpalus rubripes. Next base: position 23,066,971 of record OY720457.1, read on the forward strand.
CACAGCGCGCATGCGTCAATCAGCGCAACAAGAACCTGGCGTCCCTTTAATTAGGAACATGAGTGTAGAGTTTAATTTTTATCACAATTAAAATATTCAACACAATTATTTATTTGTACATAAAATATATTGACCGATCATATATTTTAAATTTATAACAATTTAGCTAAATTTAAGTATATTTTGTACATAAAATAAGGCTCAAGAAAAATACATCCGTGTCTGCCTGTTGATATCGCCGCCTATGGCATTGTTGTCAATGATTCTGACAGAAGGCGGGAATATAATAGTCTTGAAGGATAATAAAATCGCAGACAAAATTTTGTGTATAACTTGTAAAAAGACATCATGTATACTGTTATTATACTAAAACCATGTAAAATACTTTTTATTTGTATTGAATTACTGGGTGTAATATAATACGATATTATACTTTGCGATACCATTTGAATTGGCTCCATTACGTGCAACAGAAACATGGCGGCTTCATTCAAGGTCACTCAGTTTGGTATCAAAAGTTCAAAGGTGCCGACACAGAGTTTCGCTACTGTATATGTTGTGTATACTGTGGTACTAATAACAATATAGTTCAATCAATAAAGGATTTGTAGAAAGCATGGAGGTAAACATACTAAAAGTCCCCGGACATAGGTAGTGAGAGAGGTGCAGGGGGGACCGAGAAAATATAAATTTTTGGACTTTTGCTTATATTTCGAAGACATTGGTGCGTTCCTAAATTTTTGTTTATTTAATTTTTTTTATCTTCAACCGTTTATGAGATATTCGCTATCAAAAAACGCAAATTTTGGAAAAAAAAATTTTGTCTTAAGTTTTTCGATAAACTTTTCTCTCTAGCGCCTCATCTCTTCGGTTTACTGAAAAATTTCCAGAAAAGAAGTTGAGAGGATTAAATTTCCTTCAAAATGGTGTAACATTTTCTGTGTGTTCATGTGATCTTTCCCTTTTAAAATTTTCATCCAATAAAAATTGCTGTCCGCGATTGAAGTTAGTTTTGCCGCCATTATTGTGACGTCACAATGCGGTCTAGCCAAGTGACAGATGAACCAAAAACTAACCTGGTTGTGTGTGTGAACAGCTATGTTTAAGAGAGTTTATTATTTTGTTATATACACTGAAAGTTAAATTAATGGTAGTTTTGTGTTAAGTATTTAAAAGCAAAAGCTGAGTCCTAAAATTATAGTAAGGGAGAAGAAATGATTTATTCTGGACCCATAATTACATGTGGAAAAAAATCGTTGAAGGAGATAAAAATGAAATAAATATTTTTGCTTTGTGAACATTTTTTAACAAATGTTAAAGCAGAATTACTCAAATTGACTTTTACATGTTATAGTAACATCGGCTATACTACATACCGGCCGCATTGTGACGTTATTTGTAAGAGCTTCATGAGTTGGCGAGCGTTTTTTACCTTCCGTCACCTTTAGGTAAGGAAGGTATTGTCTTTGGTCAAAAAATTCGGTGGTGAGTTTTTAATGAATAAGCACGTTTTAAGGTCCCTAGAATACAATTTTACTATTTTTACGATGATGTCTGTATGTGTGTGTGTGTGTGTATGTGTGTGTATGTATGTGTGTCCGTGTGTGTGTGTGTGTGTGTGTGTGTGTGTGTGTGTGTGTGTGTGTGTGTGCATGTAACAAAAGTTTCGTCTGCGATAACTCTAATACTACAATTCCAAAAATTATAATTCTTCCGTATTCCTCTTCGTTTCATCCATATGAAGAGCTGATTAGATTTTGGTTATAATTGGTCAACCGGAAGTGCTCTCATTTGAAGATTTTAACAGTTTTTCTTGAAAAAACAATGTTAATATCATTTTTTTCACATTTAATGTTATTATAAATATTAAAGAACATTGTATTCTCTATTCGATTTGACTGCATTTTATACTTCATATTAAATGGATATAGAGTTATAAAATTATAAAGAAATTAAACTTCATAAATTAGCCAGCTATGCTAGAAACAGATACTATATTAAGAAAATTCTGATTGAAAGATGTCAGTGTCAAGTGCAATTGACATATTCGTAGTATATTTGTGTTAGGATCATTTTGCTCGAAATTATCTGTATGGAATTAGTATAAAATACATACAACTGTCGAAAGGTAATGTACATACAAGAAATTAAGAATCTTTTGCAAGAAACTTTCTGTATGGAGTTTATAGAAAATACATACGCATTTACGAAAATTCTACCGGTAGATACCGCATCTACCGACTGTGCTTGAAAGCATGAGTGGTAAAATGTTACCCTGTTCGAAAATTGTTCAATATCTACCAGATCCATCTACCGGATTCATGAAGAATCTAATCTCAAAAAAAGGTAGTGATGCAAAGCGAAGTGCGCGCGGTAAAAGTGGAAATGTGTTCAAAGTAGGGCTCTGCTCAGTTTGTTAACTACGTCAAATATTTAACCTGTTTTAAATTTTCAGATTTTTTCATAGGTTATGGATCTACCCCGTTTACCAGTTGCGTTCTTAAAATATCGATTCCGGTAGCTATAACCTGATAAAAAGCTGTTTACTGGTAACAGTTCGCCGGTAGAATTTTCGTAAATACGTCATATAACTGACGGAAGGTAATGTGCTGGCCACATCAGATTTTTTTTTTGAATCGCGAATACCCTCAAAATATAATGCGAAGTAAAAAAGTTTTGCAATAATAGTAGTAGGTACATATTTTTAAATAATTGATCATCAAGGTTTTTAATTGTAGTTCTATTACTCTTGTAATTCTCGAAATTTTTGCAATATGTACATAATGTGTTAATATACTTATTAAATATTAGTAATAGGTATAAACATTATTTACTAAATAAACTAGTAATCAAAATATAAATATTTCAAGGATATCCGTCTAGTCTGCAAGATTAATATTATACAATATATTTTTCCATAATTCACGATCCCATTAACATATTTTACTATTTTTATGCGTATTAATTAATATTGCAAGCGAAGTTGACTATGATACGAAATAAATTCAATTAAAAATGTTGGAAAACAATTTTAGATATCTGTGGATCTCACCACCAGACTGCAGCAGCTAATGACCCTACAAATTCAGAGATTCCATCTCTGCTTATTTCAATTTAGCGCACAAACAGAGAAACAGCAGCATAACGATGCTCTCGCGCTCGATAATTTAAACAAAGCGCGGGTAAATTTAATTGTGTTAATATATCACACATTTTTGCCCTTTCCAAACCAGTGCAGTGTTGCTTCGTTCACACAGGGTGTTTGCGAAAAAATAAGTAAAAACACATATAGGCAGCCTGAGTATTTCAAAATCGATTGTATAGTTACTTCTAAATATTATATGAAACACTGAAAAATATTTTTATATATTCTTTTTAGTCCAGTCAACAGAGACCAAAAAAGACCTTTACCTTGCAAAAGGTGGAGTAGTTCTGATCTTAATATATGTTGGTTACGTCAGGAGTGTGATGAAAAATTCAAGTTTTCGACTTTGGGAAAGGGCGGTGCCAGCCTCCAGCTTGAATTAAAGGTGCAAAAAGAGTTTTTTTTTTGGATTTTTGGCCATTTTCTCAAAAACAGTGGCCCGTATCATAATTTTACATATATACAAAATTAAAGCTTATATAAAAGAGGGTTCTTAAATTTTTTAACTAGGATGAACTCCCAAAGAGTTATGTTAAAAAGTAGTTAACCAGAATAACAATTTATAAAAGAAATTTAAATTACTCAAAATATAAACAATATTAAGTATTTAATAAATACTTGTACTGATCATAAATGTTTAATCGATGATTATTTTTTAAAAAAGTCAACACTATCCTACAAATTCATCTCCAACTCTGACCCGGAGTATAAAGATACAATAACGCTGTTTGAAAATTTGAATTCAGCATGAAATTCTCCTTCATGTCATGTTTTACACCATTTTTACTTCCTTGTACAAAGTAAAGGAAGTATTGTAATCGCGTAAAATTTCAGTTTTCAGATTTCAACTGAAATATCCATTTTGACCATCCCTGAATTCATTTTGACTAATTTCGTCGTGACGTCTGTACGTACGTACGTACGTATCTCGCATAACTCAAAAACGGTAAGCCGTAGAAAGTTGAAATTTTGTATTTAGGACTGCTATAACATCTAATTATGCACCTCCCTTTTTGGTCATTACATAATTTCCAGAAATGGTATACTTTATTTGAAACCTATAATAGATTTAAATGAAAACCTATTTAAAATATATTCCAAAACTTTTCAAATTCGGTATATAAGACTTTTATGTCAATTGGAATAACATAGTAAATTTTGGTTAAAACAGGCTAACCGGAAGTGATATATTACCTGAAGTTGTTAACAGTTTTTCTTGAATAAAATGGTTTTATTTTCATTTTAGAAATAAATGCTTCAAATAAGAGTTTTAGAGAATTAAATTCTGCGTCTAGTACATTAAGTATTATTAAATTGGCCCTTTGTATAAGCGAGATATGTACATTTAAAACTTATATACTTTTTAGTTTTTATAATGAAGCTTGCTATGGATTAGGACAAAAAATAAAAAAATAAATGTTAATGTCAAATTACGTCAAATACGGACAATTTTATAATTGGGTCTATACTTCATATTGGTCTTGCGTACAAGGAAGTCGTGTGGTGTCCACATCAGATTTTTTGATTTCATGTGCAGTTTGCGAGTTTCATATTTACTAACAATTTAAACACGAATTTCGTCTAAAGTTTTAAACATCTGCATATTGGTTCTCATTTTTTTACCAAAAATTTCGCTACGGATTATATACGTAACAATGTTTATCTTCAACCGTGTCATTTTTAGAAATGAATGTTCTTTCAATAAACAAAAAAAAAATAATGCATAAATACTTGAACAAGTGTGAAGCCGTGCATTTACATTTTTGTGCATGGAAATAAACTAGCGAGTAATAAATAATCATGGAATATTGAAATAATTTTCTTATTTTGGTCGATAATAAACGGCTTCCTCCCGTGTCGATTACACGTGTAAGTGACGGAATATAAAAAGGCAAAACAAATTGCTAATATTATGATACAGTGGCTACTTAAAGAAGAACATTTATTTATAAACATAGCGTGCATTTATTAATATATCATCAAGACTGCTCGTACTTTTATCAAAAAACTTGTATTCTGTCATTCTGTCAATTTAATTAAACAAGACAAATGAGGGCTGAACCGAAAAAACGAACCCGAGCGATAAATTGCCAATTGGCGGGCTGTAAATTAGCAAATAGCATGCGAGTGCGAGCTAATCGCTGTGGTAACTGTAACAGGTCGCAGGAATCGCAAACTTCACTATTTCCGGTTTTCCTGCTGCTTCAAGAAACTACTGCGAGAAACAGCTACTTTTATCTTTAATGATATACACTCTTTTATAATACATATTATACACATCTACCTTTATACAATAACTATTTACTATACAAATATTCTATAATCTATTAATTTAAAGAGTTAATTGTTCACTTGAACACAAATTATAAATAATAATACATACAGAGAATTTATTTTAAGATGCAACATATGGTTCATCACTTCCATGGTTACACATTCCTGTCAAAAAATGACAGCAATGTAATATTTGTCCATTTTAAAATGCAACATTAAAAATAGTATTGCAGCACAGGAGATACCTCCAGAACACATCACAAATGGTGTCAATTCTTTCTACGACCGAGTAAGATATTGCCTCAGTGCGAATGGAGGTATTTTTGAACATTTAACATTAAAATTATGAATTTTTGTCAGCCAAAGTTTGTTAAGTTGTGCTTCATTAACGTTTTTATTTTTGTTAATCGTGTATAGACTAATTTATTGGAAATTAGTATTGATGATATAACTACTAATTTTGTATGTTGCATTTTAAAATGGACAAATATTACATTGCTGTCATTTTTTGATAGTAATGTGTAACCATGGAAATGACTGACCATATGTTGCATGTTAAAATAAATTCACTGTATAAGCTAACTTAGCTTGAGAGATAAATCGTTTATTTAAATTTCATGGCTAGCGCTGTTTTTGGGGTGATTTTCTATATTTACATACCTAATTTCTGCCGTTACGAAGCATGAAATTACATAGTTTTGATTAATTTATTTTGATGCAGAATTTGAATCTCTACAACTTTTATTTGAAGTTTTTTTTCCTAAGGAAGCAGGAAATTACGAAAGTAATGTTAAAGTGCCCGTGAGGTGATACCTGGTAAGCGCAAATATTTTATCATTACCGATATCTGTGTACAAAGCATATATATATATATATATATATATATATATATATATATATATATATATATATATATATATATATATATATATATATATATATATATATATATACATATATATATATGTTAAAGTCTTATGTTCGAGAATTCCAGTCGACATCCTCTATGTCCCAATATGTAAGTGTAAAAATCGTCTAATTTTTTCCTCTACTTGTGTCATTTTCAAATGAAATAAATATTGGATTTTATCAAAATGATAGCCAAAACGAAACAATATTTTTTCTTCATTTTATATTTTATTTGCGTATTAAAATTAAAAATAATTGTTCAGAAAAATCAAGAATTGTCTACTTAAAAAATATAAGACATACAAGTATATTGCATTTATACCTTTGTACAGCCCTGTGCGGTACGGTACTGCTGTCAAGAAGAGCAAAAGGCGAAGAAAGCAGAAGAAATGTGCAGAGATGCGCGATCTTTTTACAGCGCTCGACTAATGCTCCTGCTAATTAGTAGCACGGATTAAGATCACGATTTGGCTGTATTTACTGCTACAAACAACTATACTACGCTATAAAGTCGTGTAATTTACGTTATGAACTTATACACCTGCTTGTTCTTTGTAAGGATATTAACAATACTTTTAAAGAACTAGTTGGAGTTCCCATTACATTCTAAAAATGATAAAATTTTTATTAAATACACTGAAGTATCATTGAATACTAACAGGATGCCGGATTTTGACGGCTACCATTGGGATCTCGGAAGCTAAAAGTGATATAATTTCGACTTTTATATGAAGGGGAATAACATATTAGATTTTGGATATAATTGATAAACCGGAAGTGATACTTTATTTGAAGCTCTGAACAGATTTTCATGAAAAATATATTAATACAATCGAAAACTTTTCAATTTTGGTATATCAGACTTTTATATTAATAGGAATGACGTTAGATTTTTTTCTAAAATTGATAAATCGGAAGTGATATTTTACTTAAAGCTCTAAACAGATTTAAAACTTGTCAAACTTAATATTTAATACTATTATATAATGGGATGCAACATATTAGATTTTGGCCAAAATTGATAAACCGGAAATGATATTTTATTTGAAGCTCTGTACAGATTTTCGTGAAAAATTAATTGATACAATCCAAAACTTTTCAAATTTGATATTTAAAACACATGTATAATTTGAAGCAACATTATATTTTGACTATACCTATATGATAAACCGGAAGTGGTACTTAATTTGGAGCTCTTAACAGATTTTCGAGGAAAAACATAATAAAATATAATCCGAAATTTGGTATTACAGACTTTTCTTTTTATTGGAACAACAAATTAGATTTTGCTTACGAACGATCAACCGGAAGTGATACTTTACTTAAAGATCATTGCTATTTCAAACATAGAATTGACGGGAGGTCATGTGTTGGCCACATCAGATTTTTAAGTCGGCTTGGTGGCTGAGCGGGCTAGCGCACATCTCGTAACCCGCAGTGACGTCACCCGAACCATGTTCCGTGCGTTCGATTCCCGTTGACCGACAATTTGTGATTTGTCGTAAAAAATAAATACAGCTACTTGTATTAATCACACTCAGATGCTATAAGCTGGCCACTTATACATCTTAAATAAATGTAACAATGGCTGAAATCCAACTGGCAGTACGGCAGTGGTAAAACACTGCGGCTCGGTCAGTCCGGTTGAAGGGTAAACGACGACAGCTGTATACAAGCCCTAAGTAGATAGATAGAAATGTGTTGAAATTTGTATTGATGGATCCCCATTGATGGTAGAAGGCGGAATTTGTGGCTTTTGCACAAAAACAAATTGGAATTTATTTCAAACATTCCTTATTGCATAGACAAGCATTTATTGCAAAACATTGTCTTTTAATTGCAGAATATTTTAGCAACTCTGACATGAAAGGTTACTTCTTCACACACACACAAAAAAAAATCAAATGGCACGTACTAGAATTAAGATAAAAATTGCTAGTATATAGGGTAAAATTGAAGATATTTTAACTACACCTACAAATTATCAGCATTCTATAAAAAGATTCCGTGATATTGAAAAGGTTGGGAACCACTGAGGTCACACACGAACGTATACCTACATATATAGACGAACAAACCTTGGGCCCTTGGGTTTTATAATGATAATGAATGTTTTACTGCATGCAAATATATTGTTCACATTTAGTTCTAAATTGTCCGTAGATTTTGCTATAACAAAAATTGACACTATCAAATATCAGTGTCAAAAATAAAGTAAACTAATAATAGCAAAAGAAATCATTTTCTCTCATTCGGAATCAGAATGTCACATTCTAGCACGCATATTGATGTTAGAAGGAGTTTCATTCTTAAACGAGTTAAGCCGCATTCCCAGACGAAATTAGGCAATTAGAAATTAATTTGACCGTTCATAGCTCGAAATTTTGTGCCGTAGTGCGGTCTAGCAAAAAAATAAATGTTTCTTATAATTAATGATTTGTTTGTCAATACATTCATTAACTCGCTAAAAAGTATTAAAAACCATGTCAATAAAATAGCAACCCTTCTCTTGTGATTGCTACCCGTAATTAGATTGTCGTATAAAATTAAAATTGTAAAACTTATTTTATTTTTTGGTTACAATTATACATAGCATAGACAATTCCATTTTAAATATATTTAATAAATACATTATTCAGACCTTTGTACTACTTCTTTTAAATAATAAAAAAAACATCAAATGAAAAACAAATGAATAACTATTGAAATAACCACAACTTTGATGACTATAAGAAAAGTGTTCTACGCTAAAAACATAAAATATAGATGTTGACAGATTTTCCATTAATAATATGTGTAAAAAATAAATATTGTCTTCCTGAATCTAAATGTATATTATTTATTTCCAAATACCTACTCAACATTTCACCAATGTAAAAGTAACAAAAGTTGTTGTCTTTAAAAAAATTGTTCGCAAATTATAGTAAACAAATAATTTATCTTAATTTTTATTATCAAGTTTCATATTTTGTTTCGTACTTTATAGAAAAAGGGAGATTTGAACATATAATAAAGAAATTAAATCAAAATAAAACAATGAAAACTATTCTAATCAACCAAACGTCAACAAAATGAGTTCATTCAAATGAAATATATTTTACACAATTAGTAGAACGTACTCTAAATTAGCCGCAGAAGTTTGGAGCTTTCAAACTTTTCTACAAATTATAATTCGTGTACACCAAATTTGAGCGCTGTGAACGCAAGTACACGTTGCCATGAGACAAACTTCACGAATTTCGAGCTGTGAATGCGGCTTTATGGTGATATTTTGTTATTTGAGATTAGCATGACTCCAATAAATACACTAGATATCTAGGGAACGGACAGAATAAAAAGCACAAATCATAGCATATAGCATCAAGATATCGCAATAGGTGTCGCCATGATATGTTGGCATTGAAAATCAAATGCAGTTAAACTAAAAACAATTAAGACGTTTTAATATTACGAATTGCGTCAAAATTAAAAGAACCTCCATTTAAAATAATTTAAAAAATCAGAGCGCAAGACCCCATTCTATCAAAAATTTCCCTTAACGGAAATTGTCAAATATTTTTATAAAAAATAATTTGAATGAAAGCATTAATAGAGAAAATAGTATAAAACACACAATTCAAGCACTCGTTCGTTCTCCCACTCGCCGCCACGCGCTCGTAAGCGAATTTGTAACTCGTGCTAGTACACGTTGCCTTTTGTAACTTATGTTGTAATATACTATTACTGAATAAATGCACTTACACACGATATTTAATTAAAATTAAAATTGGCAAAAGATGATACTAAAAAACTGCACTAACTATTGTTCAGATCTTCTATTAATAATAATTCTATAAATTTAAAAGCAGGGTAAGTATCAAGTATCATATTCCGTATAAAAAGTATAAATTATTGTTCATTTGTTACTTGTGTATGGGAATGGACCTACTGTATAAATGAAATCAAATACAATACTTTATACGATTTAGAAATGTCAAGTCTTTCCGCGAAAATGACGCAAACATTCAATCACTTAATCAGAGATCATCTTTACTATACACATTAATCAATTCCTTAATCAGTACAAAAAATCACAACAATGCAATCAGACACGATTTACTTTTAGCTTCCAAAACTGGTTGACGAATTGCAAAACACCAACGCAACGCAGCGATCTCACAGATAAACAATTACGAAACACAACAATCGATGATCAACAAATCACAATCAACAATCGAGAGTGAGATCGGGAACCAGATCACAGTGCGAGAAAGAAAGCGCGCGTAAACGAAGCTGACACGCGCGATTTCGACATTATCGGCGTTGCGTTGCTGCCGATAAAACAGATCGCGATAAGTGAATAAGAGCTGAAGACGTACGCGGAGTTGGCTCTTTTGTTATGGATGTCCGCGGGCTTTTGTTATTTGTTGGTGTACAAGAAGTAAGAAGCATTCTTTGATCCTAGATTCGTGACTTGACAACTCTTCTGGTATGTGCTCTATGATCTCGAGAGAGGTGTTATAAAACAGAAGAATCAGCGAGCAACAAACTCTGACATTAAATGATTAATAGGTAATAGTGACACTCGATAGAGTATCAGTTACTTTTTTAACTCGAGTATTCGCATATATATTTCACGAATATTCTCAATTTTATATCCAAACAATCAAATTTCAGAATAACCGAATACATACCATGATAATCGAATATCTTAATTATCTTACCTCTATCCGGATGATTATATTTAAGAATAAATCGAATAGTAGAGGCGAATATTTGGGTAATACGTACCTACATTCTCATTCCTCAACCTCATCACTAGCTATTTACAGTTGCATAGTAGTCCGATGTGTAAGTAAGCTGATCAGTGGCGGATTTAGAAAATTATAATAGGGGGGCACTAAATTCGAAAAAACATTTTAAATATTTAGGGTGAGGGCCTCCCCCCCCCCCCACCTCGTTAACTTTTGTATTGTATTGTAATAAATTGCTCATATAAAAGTTTTATTATTTTAAATATGCTATTTGATGGCTAGTGTTTCTGACGAGACGAGACATTCTCGAATCTCGTCTCGCCGAGACGAGAAAGCTTTTTAAACTCACGAGACGAGACGATACTTACATGTCGAGATTCTCGATTCTCGACAATTATTCCGAGACAATTTTTTGTATTTTTAAAAGTACAGTTTTTTATATTTTCATTGGAACATTTTGTAAATTTGTATTAAAAAATTATCATATTTTGTAAATTATAAATCTAAAAGGCTAAAATTTCTTCAATAAAACTATATTTAGCTACAAAACGATCAGATAAAGCAGAGGACATTTTAAAATTTTGGAATATGCATCAACATATTTATCTTTATTTAACCAAAATGGCACGAGCTTTTTTAAGAACACCAGCTACTTCCGTACCATCGGAAAGATTATTTTCGCAAGCTGGTCTAGTGTTATGAAAACATAGAAATCGGCTTAATGAGGATTCTGCAACGAGTATTTTGTGTTTAAAATCATGGTTAATAGCAAACTTTTTAACTGGATAAATAATGTGACAATTTGCACCTCCAGACGTAAAATTTTAAACTTCATTTAAATAAATAAAAGCAGTTCGAATGTTTGACAGTAATGTCCATTATTTTAAATGATATCTAACTTCGCTTTTCATTTTTTTTTTAAGCAAAGCATAAAATTTGCCTTTGGTGGTGCAAACTGCCTGGCTGGTAGTATGAACACTACAGCGAGCAGTTGATTAACATTGTTTTATCTCTCAACTCTCAATCGCTTATTAATTATTTTAAAGAAAAATACTTCAAACAAAAGATGCATATAATTAAATGTTTCTACGACTGTGAAGTATTTTTCTCTAAACAAATTCATAAACGTTTAACAGAGATAAAACTATGCTAATCAACAGCTTGCTAATCACCCTTACTTAATCAACATTATTTTTATATTATACATTTTATTATTCTAAAATAAGTTTTGTTAACTTGTTGTTTATTTGTAACTGTTCATGAATAACAACATTATTTTATTATTATAGTAGTGCTGTATCAAATTACTCTGTCTCTAAACTTTGTAATTTGTTGTATAAAATTGATACTGAAGAAAATAGTTGTCTCAATTTTTTTTAATAACCCTGAATATTATTTGTTTTTACGGTAAATATATAATAATAAATTACATATTAGATCCATTAAAAAAATCGAGAAATCTCGTCGAGATTCTCGGCCGAGACGAGACTCCATTGTTTGAGACGAGAAAAAATCGAGACGAGAGTTATTTTTTTGTCTTCTAGACGAGACGAGACGAGACAATGTAGTTTCTCGGCTCGATCGTCTCGTCAGAAACACTATTGATGGCAGCTGTAAATATTTTATATAAAGTCAGAACTTTTATTTTAAAATAGCAACCTATAATTATTTTACTAAAATATAAACCCCCATTTTTTGTCTTTTTAATGATCTATTTGGGGTCCTGCACCATAACAAAAAATAATAAAATGTACACTTTATATACTTAAAGTATTACTCAATAAATAGCGATTAAGATGAAGAAAACAATTTTTTAATAATTACTTTTCGAGATATTTGAGGTTTGTTGTAAGTGTCACTGTGACGTCACTTTCTCTCGCTGCCTACTATAGAACTTGTGCGAGAGAAAGATATAGCAATAGGGGTCGCCGTGACGTCACGTTGACTTTAAAAATCAAATTCAGTTAAACCAAAAACAATTAAAACTTTTTAATACTACGAATTGCTTCAAAATTAAAACAACTTTCATTTAAAATAATAAAAAAATCAGAGTGCAGGTCCCCAAACAAGTAACTGAGTTTACGAAATATGAGAAATAATGTTTATTCAAATATTCTAAGTAGCCATGTGAAAATAAATAAAATGCAATAATGTTATACAAAACAAGTTAAAATATCAAATTAAGTACCTACTAAGAATAACTTAAGACAAAAAATGGCGGTTTATATTTTAGTGAAATAATTATTGTTTGCTATTTAAAAAATAAAAGTTGATAGTCGTATCTTTTAAACGTGACTTTATAAAAAATATCTACAACTGCCATCAAATAGTATACTTAAAATAATAAAACTTTTATATGAACCATTTGTTCTATTACTTATAAAAAAAATGAGGGGGGGGGCATTTCCAAAATTATAAACAATTTGAAAAATAAATAGAAATTCTGTATTTTTATTAGTATGTTTATTCTTTTATTTATCTATGATGTGTAATTCGTGAATGATAATATGTAATAATTATTTTTTTTTTAAATAACAGGAGGGACACGTGCCCGAGTGCTCCCCCCCTCTAAATCCGCAACTGAAGCTGATGTAATTACTTGTACTTATTACTAGTATTGAAGGAGAGAATATTTCTGAGTGCGATGAATAAAAGGGCTTGTGGATAGGGTATTCCGCTTCCAAAAATCATCCAAATTAATAGAAAAAGGGCGAGAGAAGTATGCTTGTATGGGAATTAGGAATATGTTCCAAAGATCATTGTTGCACGATTGTCTTAATGGAATGATTATATATGAACTGTTAACCGCGCGCAACTTGTCCAAATGCGTATTTGTGCCCTTGCTACAACCAAAATAAATGCGGGATATCGAAACAAATAAATATATATGTATTTAAATTAAAATGTCTTTATTTTATGTTTATACTTCAGATATATAAATATGATTAACTGAAAATTGTGTATCTACGAATTCTGAAATATCGATTACCAAATAGCTGAATATCTGAAAAGTCCAGTATCCGAATACTTAACTATTCGGTATTCAAAGTATCCGGATTCGATTTTTTCTGTCTCCAAATATCCGTAGACCATAAAGTACCAAAAATCGACAGGCCTGATCAGAAGCTTAAATTTTTGTCAAATATAAGCACGTGCCTAACTAACTTTGTTATTACGGCTTCATTTTTTAATAATGTTTACATAAATACGTTTTAGTAAAAGTTTTTATATTAAAACTGTATACGGTATAAAACCATTAATAATATAGATTTTTTTATAAAATGAATGTATGTTCAAATATATCATTATTTACAGTCTGTTAAAGATATAAAAACAAATGATATATTTACTTATAAAAAACGAATGTTTACAAAATATAAAGAGCAAACAAACCTGCCTACAATTCAAAGGAATCTTACTGACCTTTATTAACCAGTATAAACATATTTATCAGCTGATACAAATATTTCCTCAATATGAACTAGGAAAAAAATCATTGCAAAATAGTAACAACTTGTCTCTCCGGATGTCTGATAATTTATATGTCGATTGAATTATCTGACAAGTGTGAAGCGTGTTTTACAATTCATGATATGTTGAACGAGCAAAAATCATTTTTATTGTTATAAACTTGTCCATTATTACGTAATACAAATATTTGGCTTACTGTAAATAATACTCCTAATATTTTTTATACATTGTACCGGTAGCAACCATAGACAAGGAAAGATATATATACTAGACCAAAAAGCATGCATCATGACGGCAATGTCCAGGTTTGCGCCGAATTCTAGTGTAAATTCTGCAACTTAATGAATAAAAAAGTAACTATGCGGTAAAATATGTGTTTTATATAATTTCTTCTTTTTAAAATAATAAAACTCAGTCATGCAATAAAAAGTACGAACAGTATATAATTTTCATTATTTTTACAATAATTATAATAAATATTTTCTTTAGTTGTAGTGAAATTTATTTAATTTATGTTGGCAGCCCAGCAATCTGTCATATCTGTTAACCAGCGTCTTCCAAGATCATTTCTTTGTTTAATATTTGTTTACAAAGCTTGTTTCGCTATTAGTTTCATATACAAATTTATTTATTATTGAATTTGATTGTCTTCAGCCTTTACGGTGTACATATGTATATCCATATTTTGTTATTTTCAGAAAACATATTTTTTGTTACGTTTAAATTTTGCACCTTCCTATTAGCGTCTCGTTGTGGCGCCCTTCGGTTCAATGCGGCAGAAACGCTTAACATTGTCAACTCAGTCTAATATGTATAATTATATGTCTATGATAGCAACTATCAACTAGCAACTTATCAAATTTTTCCGAACTTCCGATTGGTACGTCTTTCCGGAATAGCCTGACTGATACACATTTAACATTTATTTTCAGATTACAATTTGGAATTTAATTATATTTTTATTAAAAATCTATAAAATACATACTATACAATATTAATCCTATAACTATACAATTTACCAATTACAACGCTTTATTTAAAAATTAAAACCACGCTACAAAAAAGAGGAATGCCATTGTTATGTATAGTTATCGGGAAATTAATAAAACAAATTATTAAAAAATCTTTCAGAACTCATAATACTGTGAGAATAATAAAACGTTTTTAATTTATGTTCCTTATATTAATGAATAACCCGACGTTTTGGCAGCATATACTGCTGCCTTCTTCAGGGAAAATACATAAATAAATAATAACAAACTATTAGCAATAAGTAACCATGGTAACAAATTACAATATATATATATATATATATATATATATATATATATATATATATATATATATATATATATATATATATACATAATATAGGAAGCCATGCTCGACTAAGTTCTAATCCATCGCAATGATTGAGATTGTTATTTTTGGTTTTATAAATCTCTACGGCTTCTCGAATTAACCTGTTGTTGAGGCGTGCAGGTTTTGCAATAATTTTTGTTTCTTCGAATTTGATTTGGTGTAATTCTTTCAGGGCATGCTCTGCAACAGACGATTTTCCAGGCTTGTTTAATCTGATCGATCGCAGGTGTTCATTCAATCTTGTAGAAATAGTTCTACCAGTCTGGTCAATGTAAACTTCTCCGCAGACAAAAGGAATTTGTGGAACTTTAACATATGGAAAAAACGAAATCTTCATGTTCTTCTTACGGAGAATTCTACCAATCTTGTCAGTGATATTTTTTACATAAGGAAGCGAAGCATGCATTACGTTCCTTCCATTTGCATTGTTAGCTAGTCTTTTCGGTTTCAGGCATTTTTCAATTGACGAAATAGAAAATCCATTTTTCACAAAAATATTCTTAATTTCTTTCATTTCTTCCTCTAATTTGTCAGGATGACAAATATCTGACGCTCTTCTCATTAGGCATTTAATAGTGCCATACTTCTGACATGGATGGTGATGTGATATGGTATTTATATATTAGTTAGTGTGTGTTGTCTTCCTATATACTGAATGTAGTAAAGAACTATCTTCTCTTCTTTCCAGTAATACATCCAGGAACGGAATAATGCCAGACGTAATCCCTCTTCAGTCTTCAGGGATTAATCAGATTGCTTGTCTGCGGGAAACTTTACATTGGCCAGACAGGTGGAACTATTTCTACAAGATTGAATGAACACCAGCGATCGATCTGTTGCAGAGCATGCCCTGGAAGAATTACATCAAATCAAATTCGAAGAAACAAAAATTATTGCAAGACCTGCACGCCTCAACAACAGGTTAATTAGAGAAGCCATAGAGATTTATAAAACCAAGAATAACAATCTCAATCATTGCGACGGGTTAGAACTTCGTCGACCATGGCTTCCTGTATTAAATATATTGTAATTTTCTTACCATGGTTACTTGTTGCTAATGTTTTGTTATTATTTATTTATGTATTTACCCTGAAAAAAGCAGCAGTATTTGCTGCCGAAACGTCGGATGTTAATTAAAATACAGAACATAAACTAAAAAGGTTGTATTATTCTTCATAAAACAAGTTTATAGCAATAATTAAATGTAATGGTATGCCTATATTTTAAAGCTAAATAACATTGAGACTATGATAATTATTGCATTGGAAGTTTGTGCATAAAATTCTACCGTATATGATGTACATGACGCATATCTTAACTCATTTACTTAAAAAACTGTGACATTCCTCTTTTTTGCAGTGTGGTCTTCAAATATTAATGTTTTGAAATAATACATTATGTATTCAGCGCAAAGTATTTAAAGAATTTATTCCACTGTACAATATACTCGTAATTAATGTATTTCTGAAAAAAATTAAACTAAAATACAAAGCCTGCTTATGAAATTTTGCTCAAATTCCTACGTCTTTACGTGATAACCAGATATTAGACAGTTTTTACATAACGTCGAAATACCTAGATAGCGTGAACTTTAAAATTCCAGATATTAATAACATCTTTCTCTAAAAATTAGGTTAAGACTGCTTTTCGACGGACATTTCTGGGCAAATAAAGTTAAAAGTTAACCGTGTAAAATTAACGTACGCATACGTATTGAAGCCAAAATAAGCGTTAACGTTCACGCTATTTATTTTGACGTTAAGTGAAAACTCTGTTACATGTATCCTGTATGTTATTATGTTTCCTATTTCATATTTTGTGATCACTAGACAACCTTCTTCTTTCCCTTCAGAATCAACATTTTTGAGTGGTTCACGCTGATTCAGTTAAAAATGGCTTTTCGAGCATAAAAAATTTTATATCAAAGGAAATATGATTTTCCTACAAAATCGCTTATGACCCATATAAAAGATTTGTTTTAAGTAAACATACTTTCATATTTCTCCCCAAGAACATTTTTTTTTACTTAAATATGATCCATTTTTAATTCCGACTATAATACTTGACAGTACATTATTTTAAAAATAAAATAGGTTTAGGAAAATAAATTCTGGCATGCAGTCATGTAATTATTTATTTACTTCAACGTTTCGATCCTACCAGGATCATTCTCAGAAAAAAAAATTTTTTTTACAATTATTAAAAAAATTATAATTATTTCTTCGTGAGGGTCGAAACGTTGAAGTAAATAAATAATTAACTGCATCTCAGACTTTATTTTCCTAATATCCAAATCGAGTCAAGAAACTATACTTTTCTATAAAATAGATTTGTTTGCATTGGTCTGCATATGACATTTGACGCAAGGTGGTTTTTATATTATTCAAGTTGTTTTCTTGATATAATTTTTAAATCATGATTTAAATGGATTACGAATAAACTAATTATGATTCACAAAATTACAATCACACCCCGAAGGGACACGGCTTTCGTACGTTTATGATTTATTATTATTATTAACTAAGCGCACCGCAAATTAAATCATACATAATGAAAAATCCTGCATGGCAGTTGTCGTTGTCGCATTATATTATTTATACTCCGTTAACATGTTAAATGTCCTATTGAAATGTTCTACTTAATTATTATTGATTAATTAACTAGCAAATTTCACACTTATGTAAATAAACGCGGAATTAAAACCGTGTAAACTGTAGATATTTATCGGACAAGTTTTATACCAACATAAAATTAATTTAACATGGAATTTCTGCGAAATATGCAAGAATTACATGTATGCAAATAAGAATAATTATTTCTAATACGTGTGCTTTGCATATATTATCCACATAGTAACATTTAATTTCTCATAATACGATAAATCTAACACGTTAATACCTATCAGGAAAATGTAAATATAATATTACAACAATATTTACTTCATTTATAAAATTATTTATGTCGCAATATATTTTTCTCTTTTATGTTATTCTTAAAAATATGTACCTACGAATACCTTCATTTAATAAACAAATATCCGTCTTTCCATAAAACATCTAGACATTTTACAAAACGTGGCCAGATTGTCAAATCTTCGTTGTCTTAGCATTATTTTACATCCTGGTTAGTCATTTTAGAAAACGATCATTCGTTTTATAAAATTACGAACAGCTTGCAGCTAGATTGTCAAATTTATTAATTTATCGCGTTATATTCTATAATTCCTAACTTCAATTCTGTTATATCATAAGCGAATTACATAAACAGACGTATAAGACGTCTTAACTTTTAATCCCATTAATATAGTACCCTACAATAATTATCTTTTAGCCATTTTTACCTCGGTAACGTTATCGGTCCAAAAATTCGATAGTGAATTTTCAATAAATAAGCACGAATTAGGGTCCCCACAACACGTTTTTACTATTTTTACGATGATGTCTGTGTGTGTGTGTGTGTGTGTGTGCGCGTGTGCGTGTGCGTGTGCGTGTGCGTGTGCGTGTGCGTGTGCGAGTGCGTGTGCGTGCACGTGTGCGTGCGTGCGTGCGTGTGTGTGGGTGTGGGTGTGGATGTCGGTGTGGGTGCGGGTGTGGCTGTGGGTGTGGGTGTGTGTGTGGGTGTGTGGATGTGTGTGTGTGTGTGTGTGTGTGTGTGCGTGCGTGACAATTTTCTTCTACGATAACTCTTAGAAAACACTTCCAAAAATGTCTATTTTCCGTATTTAAACTTTCAACATTCATATAAAGAGTTGATTAAATTTTGGGTAAAATTGGACAACCGTAAGTGATACTTTACTTAAAGCCCATAACAGTTTTTAATAAAAAATTATATTAAAATATAATCCAATACTTTTCAATTTTAGTATTTAAAACTTTCATCAAGGGGATAAGTGATACTTTACTTAAAGCTCTGAACAGATTTTCGTGATAAATATATTATATTTTAGATTAATTAGAATGACATATTAGATTTTTTTCTAAAATTCATAAACCCTCGAATAAACCGGAAATGATATTTTACTTGAAGCTCTGAATAGATTTTCGTGAAAAATATTTCGTGATATATAACAAAAATTTTCAAATTTGGTATTTAATACTTTTATATTAATAAGAAGGATATATTCGATTTTTTCTAAAATTGATAACCCGGAAGTGATATTTTACTTGAAGCTCTGATCAGAGTTTCGTGAAAAATATATTGATATATCCCAACACTTTCCAAATTTGGTATTTAACACATTTATATGAAGGGTACCAACATATTAGATTTTGTATTCAATTGATAAACCGGAAGTGATACTTTATTTGAAGCTCTAAACATATTTTCGTGAAATATATATTGAAAGAATCTAAAACTTTTCAAATTTGGTATTTAAGACTTTTATAACACCCGCCCAAACCTATGATATCATCTCAACTACACAACAACTCTTGACAAAAAAATGGCAAGAAGAGTGGTCACAAGAAAGTAACAACAAGCTAAGATCCATAAAATCAAGCACAGAACGATGGATACTAAATGAAACAAGGAAAGCCCAAGTAGTCATGAATAGAATAAGAATAGGACACACAAGAAATACCCACCAACACTTATTTCAACGCACAGAACCACCACAGTGCGAAGAATGTAACTTACCCATCACGGTTCAACATCTAGTAAATGACTGTCCAAAATACCGAACCGAAAGAGAGAAATTCAAGATCCCAGCCACACTCGAAGAAGCACTAACCAACAACAACGACGTCACCAAAAAAGTAATAGACTATTTAAAATACACAAACATATGGAATAAAATATAAAAATAATATTTAACAACTATAACACATACTGTATATACAACTTACGCCAATAACCAAAAGGTTGAGGCATCTTTCCTTTACAATAAAAAAAAAACTTTTATATTAATGAGAACGACATATTAGATTTTTTTCTAAGATTGATAAACCGGAAGTAGTACTTGTACAGAAAGCTATAAACAGATTTTCTTAAAAAAATATATTAAAACATGATCCAAAACTTATCAAATTTGGTATTTAAGTCTCGTGTAAAATTTGAAACAACATATTAGATTTTGACTATACTTATATGAGAAACCGGAAGTTGTACTTAATTTGGAACTCTCAACAAATTTTCGAGGAAAACCATAATAAAGTATAATCCATAATTTCGTATTAAAGACTATTTATTGGAACAACAAATTAGATTTTGTTTACAAACGATCAATTGGAAGTGATACTTTATTTAAAGCTCATTGCTATTTTAAACATGGAATTGATGGGAGGTTATGTTTAGTGTAAATATAGACGAACACTATTCAATCAAAAGCATAAATGACACTAGCAAAATTTTGAATATACTTTTCCTGGTTTTAATAATAGCAACCTTTACAAAGAATCAGTCAAAAATGTGGAAAAAATATATCGCGTTCTCCAATATCACGTACTTAACAACAACCACAAGCAACTGACAGTAGAAACAAGAAATACCAATATTACATTAGAAAAGAATATAACATTACATAAAATACATAACAAAGTAGTTATAATAAACCATTCACATCGACAATTGACAGCTAGCGATAAGAAATAAACAGTAAAAAGTAGGAATCGTCGCCTACTATGTGAAACAATAGTAGAAAGAAAAGAAAATACATTTATGTATTGTTCTGCGGAGAACACAAAATTATAATAGATATTAATCTATTATATGTATGGATGGGACATTGTAAATGTCATTTTCCATTATAGAATTGTAATTTTTTTTTAATTATCTATATACTTTCTTTCTGTAGCAGTTATTAAATAAAAAAAATTGGGTAACTATTTAATTCTTATTGGATGTTAGGTTATGACAAAAAATACACAATCATATACATGAATATATTGTAACGTGTGAGCACCGCCGCTGGGCTGAGCAAGCGTCTAAGTATAGTGATGACGCAATCGCGCAAGCAGTCGGGCGACGTAAACAAACGAGTCACGACGTGTTTAATTACTTCCGGTAGTCTGAACATTTTGTGTTCGTTGTTGTTATGGAGTCGAATATTCTAGAACTCTCTAGAACGTAATGACAACTATATAAAAGGGACGCAGCTATGCCCGAGAGTTAGTTAAATACATAGTTACATAGTCAGCTGAGTTGAGTTCCATTAGTGAAGACGGACAGTCAGTGCCGTTAGTGAAGTTCGAAAGTTAGTTCCGAGGTTAGTTCAGTTGAGTCCCTGATCAAATAACATTAATATACAGAGGCTGTGGAGTTCTGTTAGTTGTGGAAGTTAGTGAGTTTAGTAGAATAGCAGTTTCGTGGTAAGCGTATGCAGTATAGTATCGAGTGGAGTGCTCGGGAAGTTACTGGTATATTAGAGTAGCTGCGGAAATGAATACTCGGAGTTGGAGTGGATATTCGGCATTGGTGGTGAAAAATTGCGGCATACGGGCAGTTGGTGGTACTGGACCGGACAGTTGAATATGTATAAATAAATAGTGATATAAGTAAATAAATAGCGACATAAAAATAGTGATATAAATATCGCATATACAGTCTACAAGAGTCCAGGATTGGAACGCGTAGTGAAATAAATGAACAGTTGGTTAAATAAAAGTACGAGAATACAGTAAAATAAACAGCGTAATTAATTATATTCTTAGTCTTAAGTTAGTATTTAATATTTACTTTTAATAGTTATTTATTGTTTAGCGGTTCCCAAAGTGTGTTCTACGAAACCTAACGGTTCCGTGGAAGCCCCCATAAGGGTTCCGCGAACAAAGACGGAGAAATAAAAAAATATCAAAAACATCCCATGTAAAATATACGGCATAATTTTTATGATTTCATAAGTCTCAATATTTTCTTGGATCACAATGAAAATAGTTATCTTCAAATTATTGTTTTCTTTCAATCCGAACAAGTTTTGCAAAGAGCATATTGTACAAGAATCTTAGTTTTTCGTTTTGTTGGAATGGAACGATATTCGGCTCTGCCGAAACTATACCCACGCCGATATTGAAAAATATCAGCAATTCCAATACCGATACGAACAATTAAATTTTAGAGAAGGTAAAAATAGATGAAGATATGCTTATATTTATTGTGAAACCAAAATTACTTTGGTCGAAGAAACATTAACATCTCACTGAATGAGACTTGCTGCTGAAAACAGCCTTTCGATTCCTACAGAACTCATCTGGAAACTTTTACGCCAGATCTTTGTGAGAATCAGGGGTTAGGTGCTGGAGCGTTGGTCGAACGAAATAAAATGCTGGGATTTCCCGCGAATTATAGTACGGGCTAGGCGCAAAATTCGAAACGTATTGACGTATCGGCAAATAAATATCATCGATTGCAATATGTCGACTAAAAGACGATATCTCCGATATATTCGGTTGCATCCCTAGTTTTGGGTTCACAATGACCAATAAAAATGTAGGATGGAGTTGGGGTTCCATGAAACGCAGGTGATTTCTTTATGGTTCCATGGCCGAAAAAGTTTGGGAACCGCTGATCTAGGGTATACTCAGTGAAGCCGAAATTTAGCTAGTACCATACTATTTTTATAAAAAAAATAATGTTAGTAGATCCGAAACTGACAAAGTAGTATACAACAGTCGTTACAGTAGGCTATTCAAACACTCGTTCGTTTGCCCACTCGCTGCTATGCGGCTTGTCTTCGATCTTCTAATTCATGCTCGAATTTGTAACTTATATTTTAATATGCTTATCAAGTTGACTGGTCGAATTCAAATCCAGACCGTTCATATAATGCACTCAGCCTTCTACTCGTACAGTATACTGAATGTCCGGATTTCGAAGACTACACTGTAAAGTTTTGGCGTAGCTGGACCTACCTTTTTGGGTTGAAACTATATGCAACCCCAAGGTAGAACTATCCTTCCTTATTAAAAGGTCGATGCACCAATCTCTGCTTAGGGTAGGAAAACCTACCTCACACCCAGGTAGACACGATGCGACCCTTCATATAGTGGGATGGAAATACCTACAGAGGTTTATGCAAATGCTTGTAAGTGATTTATAAATATCATAGCACAAGGTATTTGCAAATATCTATATGGTCGTTGAAAATGCTTTATAGTGATTTGTAAATAACGTAACACAAGGTACTTGGAAATATCTGTATGGTTGTTAGAAATGCTTTATAGTGATTTATATGATCCCCCACATAAGGAAGTTGCAAATTCCTTTAAAAATATTAGGATTTAGGAAAAATAATAAAATGTTTATAATAATAAAAATTATTATTAATAAAAAAACAAAAAACATAATAAACAAAAAAACATATTAAAGCCACATATTATAAAAAACACAAATAAAATAAGTACACATTACAAAAAAACACATATTATAAATAAATAAAGTTGGTACATATTTTTTAAAAAAATCCCAAATATAGAACATGTAAAATCATACTTCCGTACTTCCTGCTTTCTTTTTCTTTAGGCAAAAGAGATTTAAATAAAAGTCTGCATCTGAATCAATAAGCAAAATTAATTTTGCATATTTTGTAAGAATGTCGAAAATCGCCCCAAAAATAGCGATATATATATATATATATATATATATATATATATATATATATATATATATATATATATATATATATATATATATAAAATTGAAACAAAAAATAACAAATATTAATGATTTATTGGTCAAGCTTTGTTTAGTTTATTTATATTATTACTTGTAATTTCTGTTCGAGTGAACAATTATATATTTAAATTATAGATCATTTTTCACTTAAACAGAAATTAGAAAAAAGACCTAATAAAAATAAATTAACCTAACTTGATAGATAATTTGTTAATTTATTTGTTTCATTTTCACGGCTAACGCTATTTTTGGGGTGATTTTCGACGTTTCAAATTTGTCATTAGAAGACATGCAAAATTAATTTTGCTTATTGATTCAGATGTAAGTATGATTTTACATGTTAAAGTCCTATGTTCGGGAGTTCTTGTCACTATATCATATTAAAAAAAAACACATAACTGAAAAATAACTTTACATAATAAGAAAATATATACATGGTATTCATAGTTTTAATCAGATAAGGTATTAAACAATCTCTGGATTGTGATATTTTTACAAGGGTTTATTAATTTTATGATAAATTCACTTAAAAACGTGAGTGTTTTTTTAAAAGCGGGAGGATATTTTAAATTGAAAATATATATTGCGGCCATCAAATCGATGACTAAAATTTTCATTTTATCTACGCAAACGTAAAACAAATTGTTTAGAAAAAGATCATTGTTGCTGGGTACTGCTCCAACGATTGCAGTTCCTGGGGGAACATTATCAGTAACTAAAATGATCTTCTGCGTATCTTCTTGCAGCAGGCACGGTAAAATTATCATGGCCGTGTCTAACGAAAGATCTGGTAAACAAAAAAGATTATTAGATTTCTTTTCAAAAGTAGGTATACTTAATACAAGTTTTTCATATACATATATAAATATATAATAAAAATATATTGTTAAATGAAAAATAAACATTAAATAGTCACTGTGTGCGGAAAGATAAAATTCTATAATTTCGATATTATACAATTACGAATGGAATAAATGAAAATCTATAAATAAAAAGAAAATGAAATAATATGTAGAAATATAAAATAAAGAAAAATTACCTTGAAAGTTATTATTCTTATATGTAAAACGCAGTTTCTCAAAATGTCCACGTTTTTCGGATATAGATACCATCTTCTTTATACTTGGTTGTGAGGAATATTGTAGTAACAATTCTTTCATATTACGTTTGTAATACCTCTCTAAATCAAGATGGAGCTAAAAACAGTAGAATATTAGTTTTCATATACTTAATTTATAAAACAAATATTTTTACCTGATTCTCAAGTCTTAAGACAGGATACATTTCCAAAATTTCTTTCACTGTATTTTCACGAAACATCCCAAATCTGTGTCCTTTAGTACGCTCCATACGATCAGATATTATGAGTAAGTCGGGTGTCGGATTGTTTAATTCTAATTTCATATTATTTATATGTGTTTTAATTGTGTTGTTGTCTTCCCCAATTACGACTGGAATTTCAATATTGTTCCCTCTGTATTGTTTGGAACTGTCTTCTGTAGCGACAACGTCTTTTTTCCTTTGTGTTGCAAATTTTTTTCTCATTTCAAAAACTTCTTCGTCATCTTGCAGTTTGCCTCTTTCTGTCTTAAATTTGGTTTTTAAGCTTGCTAACCAAGTGTCCTATAACAATATTGGTACGTGTTATATTCTATAGTTAGTACATAAATATACTTACATAATAATTAGAATTTTTTATGTATAACTGCCTAGGAATTTGTTTATCCGTCAATCCTGGATAGACATAAATTAATTTTGAGCACACCAAATTGTACTCAGCTGATGTTGGATATAATACTGCACTTAAAAACAGCCATATTGAATTTTATAAAATATACGTTATATTATTGAAGTATTGAAAAATGAACAAATACTACGAAATCAAGCAAAATAACATTTGAAAACTTACCAGATAAATAATGCACAATACCACTATAGAACAACTGATCAGTTTCACTGTCGACAATATGATAGAATTATACGTAAAACAACAAGTTCGCATCTCCTTGACACCCCCTACCCTTACCCAAGAAATATTCGGTTATTCCGAGCTAGCCGAAAAACCCATTCGGGTGCTTTGACCTTGCAATGCACGTGCAATGCTATCACAATTTCTGAGAAATGCTAAACATCATTTGTTTCAACCACTTTTCATTTCCAAAATGTTACAGATAACTAATATCATTTGCTATTTGTTTATATTATGTCTTACACATCGACATCCTCAATTTTGTTTCAAACAAATTTTAATCATTCATATAATTTGTTGAATACCTACGTGTGATTTATACTTAATTTCTATTGTAATTTGTTATATTCAAGTTTTCTATTTCACACATTTGTTAATGCTGTAACGTTCTATCTTGTTCAAGAGTTTATTACTATTTTTTTTAACATGGAAAACAATGTAGGTATGCATTCCGGAATTATAAAATATGCTAGTATTAATTGAGAAATTTAATTTATTTATATTAACAATATGCAGTATGTGTTGTGTTTTAATAAAAATAATAAAACATAAATCTTATTTGCCACTTTTCCCTTTACTTCATTTAAAATTTTACATAATCACAACACATTAGTTTACCGTCAGTACCCACTATTTCAATTTTCTTCTCAAGATATATTACATTGTTGTGTTATTAATGTTAAGTTGAATTTATTCGTTATTCCAATATCAATTTTTTGATTAACAAAATATTTATTCTCATTATGGAATTATTGATAGTACGGAATCTATTCCTAATTATAGAAACTAAATACCTAAATAAAATGGCACCAAGAAAAGAAATTTATCACAAAATATTGTTTTCAGTACAAAGTCAATAGCTTGCGACAAATAGCAAAAAAAGCTATTGTTATTCGAAACGGTGGATTGCGTACCCATATTTTTGGTA
The DNA here is from genome assembly GCA_963082715.1 of Harpalus rubripes. NCBI lineage: Eukaryota > Metazoa > Arthropoda > Insecta > Coleoptera > Carabidae > Harpalus > Harpalus rubripes. The sequence continues at coordinate 23,094,369 of OY720457.1, forward strand.
TGACTGTATTTCATATTCGCAGAATCAACTCTAAAGGTCTAAAGATGCAAAACAGGTGGAAGCGTCTACCTGATTTACTTACAGTGCAACTCAGATACCTGTAAGGGACCTTGATCTGCCTGGCCATAATTTCCTACCCTTTTCTTCCCATTTTTCTACCTCTCTACCCTAAACCGACCCAAAAGAAGGTTCAGCGACTTGTTTGTAGATTCATCTTCCCTGTTTCTACCTCAAAACTTTACAGTGTACCGTTAACGTTAGAATGTCAGAAACTATAAAAGCTACGACTTCGGTTAAAGGTGACGTCTGTTGCGTCTTTGGGACCAGTGGCGGATCTATAGGGAAGATAAAGGCGGTAATAACCCCCCCCCTTTCTAAGCAAATTGAAAATATATTATTTTTATTATGAAGTATTATTATTTTAAATTTCTAAATGCGCATATATCACTCTGTACATTTCTTGGCATATACATTTTTCTATCGTACACATAATAATATGTCTCTTGAAGTTATATTGGCCTATACATTTCTCGCCTTGTATTTTTGTCACTGTGTACAAATCTATACCATGAAGTTGCTGCGTTTCAAAGAATTCAAACTTGGCGCGATCACTGCTTACACAAAAACATATTTTAATTTGTGTAACATTTGCATTATATTTTAGGATAGGTTTACGTTTATATATACATATAATATATATATATATATATATATATATATATATATATATATATATATATATATATATATATATATATATATATATATATATTTCACGATCGGTATTTTTTTTAATGTTTACCAATAGGGTTTCCAAGACAGTAGGTTTTATACATAAATTACTGAATGGTAAGTAAAGTGAATCACTTACCGTTCAGGAGGTAAGACGGGAGTAAATACATTAAGTAAGTAAATAAACGATCATAGCTTACTTTCAAAATGGTAACTTAATTTTTTTAATATGTCAAAATAATTTTCACATCTTTTTTTTTAATATTGTGCGTCAATCGTGCAAAAAATGTTATAAACGGTAAGGACAGTTTACCGATCTCAAACAAAATTAGAGTCGTCGCTATGCCCCTCCTCTAAACAATTGTCTTCGATCGGTAAACTGTCCTTACCTTTCTTATGATATTCTATTTTTAAAAGGAATAAAATAAATTTTATTTTCTATATGAGATAACGCGCCAAGTTCGAATTTACTGATGTGCAACAACTTCATGGTACAGATTTGTACACAGTCACGAATGTACAAGACGAGATATTTACAGTGCTATATGACTTCAAGTGACATAAAATGATGCCAATTTGAACTACATCATAACTTTAAAATGATCTTAACTTTTCGCTCGTCAGTGTATAAAAGTGAAATGATTTATTACAATAGCTATTTGTGTATAAACAGCGCAAAATGGGACATTGTCGATTGAGAGGTTGTTTCCACGCTCCTGCGTCGCGCGGCATTCTCTCGTAATCGACAATGCCCATTTGTGTTCGAAACATACACAAGATTTTTTTCTGCAGTTGCTACAATGGTGGTCTCCACGATAACAAAAATGTATTTGTTTCAAGTACATTAAACTAGTACAGTGAAAAAGTGGATGTCCATTGAGAGCGTTCACGCCAAACTTTTGCAGGTGGCAGCACAATTGTTCAGACAATTTATTTTACATTTAATTTTAATTTACCTTATTTTCCATTTTCCTTGAGCTGTTGCTTCAATCTAATCTAAGGATTTTATACTTTCGTTCTTGTAAATGTATGCCCCATTTTATTTTAACAGCAGTGCGAGTGCGACATTTTGTTTGGTCATGTAATATACCGACAGAGCAGTTATTATCAGATTGGCTTGTGAAGGTGGTAAATGTGTAACTACAGTGCCATTAGTTTCTGACTAAACGTTTCAATTAAGAATGCAGACAAGTGACATTTCTCAACATTGTATAGTTATAAATTTGGACAGCGAGCGTTTTTTCTACTTTGTCGTGCATGAGCGGCAAAGTGACATTTTGTGTTGACAAAAAAGAGCGCAAATAGCTACTTTGTATATAGGCTGTAGAAAAAATTAAATAATTGTATGTTTCATAAACTTAACATTTCATTTTTATATAACGACGAGCGAAAAGTATTTTAAATTGACCTCAATTTTTTGCTCCTCAGTATATTATGATGGTAATATTAAATAAAAAAACATTTGTCATATTTATTTGAAAATTTCATAATTACCACCCCTAAATTCTTAGACTAGATCCGCCCCTATTTGGGAGCACATATTAGTTTGGCTTTTCTTTGCAGGCTACTAGATAATAAAAAACTGAATTTAGTCAATATTTTCATTATCAAATAACTCTTAAACAATGTTTTAAATAAAAAGGTTACTATTTTCTTTTTATTTAGCCTTCGGCGTACGAAAATAAATTTTCCGTCGAAATTTAAGTTTTCTAAACAGAACACATGATTTGTTCTTTAAAAAATTCTCTTTTTTGCTCTTTTTCAATTGGTATAAGGATTATTGTGTTTTCAATTTGTTGTATACTAAAAATTCCAGATTTTTATTTACTGTAGCTACGACAGATAGATGAAAAATTTGGTACGAATTTCAGATGCGGTAAAACAGTTCGCAGTTCAGGTACACTGGTTCTATATCAAAACCCAGGATAGTGATTATATTTAGAATTTTTATTTTATTTTTAAAATGCAAAGTTATTTTTGCTCCATATATACAGGTTTCATTTACCGCTGTAGTAAACTAAAATAATAGAAATTATTCATCGAATTTAGATAGTTAAAAAATAATGTAATCAGTTTATTAATATTCTTGTCATAATAGATTTGAAGCATGCTATATTTTTTATTACTTTTATAAAGGATATTTTGACATTGACATTTTATTTTGTGATTTATAGACATTTTAATGTTTGGGTAACCTCTATAAGCGACAATTTATAATTTATGAATAAATTTTTTTCAAACGCTCCCTTATAAATATAAAAAATATATAACTTAATCCTATTCCTGTGTACTAATTATTATTTATTTAAAACTAAAGAAGTTTTGCATAGAAAATAGAGGCTATAAAAAGATGTTGCTTTACTCATATCAACATCCCGCTGTACTATTTTTATCTTGATCACAATACCTTCCTTACCTATCATTTACAACGAAAAACATCACACGGGAAACAAAGAGCAATCGGAAAACAATATAAACCCGTTAGAAATCATCGCCTACTTGACGGAAGATCAGCTTGTATCAGGAGCAGCAGGAAACAATAGTAAGGAATTCAGCACGGTTGCCTAGCAACTAGTCCAGGCCTACTGTGATGGCATTGAATGGCGCAGAGAACAATGCTAATCAGAATTCAAACGCGCACTGCTCTACTAAATTATTTTTCGCCTTACATAGAAAAGCGGTATTTGCATATTTTTGTCATGACTACGTTCATTCATGAATATTTTTTAATAATAAAGATACGTATCTCATGTTGTAAACTATGGTAATATTTCTCCGCCTTAACAATTCTGATTTTGACCTGTTATTGTTTCACTAATAGTTTATTATAATTTATTTAAAATCATTAAGGAAGTTGTTGTAATTGAATTATGACCAGGAGAAATTTGAATAAATTTATAATATTCTAGATAAAAGTAATAACAAATGATTATAATCATATACTCAAAAAATACCTTGTTAAGATGTTTTATATGCAAATTTAAATTTACAATCATTAATTTTATTAAACGGCAATATAAAAGATGTGGATTCAGGGATAATAGATCCATAGTAGATCATATATTTAGGCTGAGACGTACACATATAACAGTGTGTTAAAAAAATCCTAACTCGGGGTAGGCTATGAACAAAGAAACGTATGTCAATTTAAAAATATTCAATTAAATGTTTATTTGATGAGAGGTATTGCCAAAAATGTTATCTAAAGAAATTAAAACTTCTTAAATCTTATTTTACAAATGCGAACAAATTAAAAAACGGCTTCTTTTCTCCTTAAAATTACATTTCAAGATCAATTTTAAAAACTTAACTTTTGAATTGAATAATGATCAGAGATACGTTTCTCTGTTCATAGACTACTCCGAGTTAGAATTTTTTCTGAACACACCGTACAATAAAAATGTTATGAATATAATATCGATATAGGTACTGAAAGAAAATGATGTCTGTATTATTTAGGCTGAGTAAGATTCCTCAGAAACTAGATAAAATTAGTTTAGGCAGATTAAAAGTTTGCTGTCTAAAACAGAGGTGATAGCATTAGAAGTACAATAATTTCTGTGAGGTTATGATACTGTCATTAGTGTCTCTACGAAGTTTTACGTTAATTTGCTAATTTGAATTAACGTGTGTATCGATGTAAAAAATAAACCACCTTGCAGTGATCATCTACTGCACAAAAGGAAAAATATTAAGAAAGATTTTCAGACGAACACAACAAGCAGGAAACTTGAGATATAGTAAGTCAAAGAATAAGAATAATTGGGACATACGGCGAGAATGCAAGAGAGAAAAAATGCTGAAAAGATTGAATGGACACCAACAGCCACAATTCAAGACAGACCATGAAAAAAAGCGCTGCTAACAGAGAATCTGAAAACTGTAGGAGCGAGAAATTGGAAATAAACAATGGATTAGAATAGGGAATATTAATATAGCAGATACAAACTCCTCAGGACTTGTAAGCCAAAGAACTACAGCAAATAATTAATTTTAAAACTTTTGGCAAGATGGTTACTAATATTACTCAACGTACCAATTTTTTGTGTTAATTACGATAGGTAACTTACTCATATTTATATGTAGACAAAACTATCTCTTAAAAATATTTGTAAAAAATGTATCCTGAACAAATATTATTTGCTTGCATGCGTAAATAGATTCAGCTTTTATTTTTAGAAAGTAGTCATTTAAACATACAGTATGATAGTATGTACCAAATAGGGTGATATTTGCAAATATAGTCTGACATTCAATTCGGTTCGAATATATTAAGTTAGGAGTAGTTTGTTTAGATCTTATATGGATATTACAGGGTGTAACAGCTAAATGAACTACCTCAAATAATTTCTACATTATCATCGGTACAATAAAATACTACGAGTATAAGACATTCTTAAAGACGACGAAAAAGGACATCCGAATATAAAATAAAATATTTTTTTAAACCAGTGGTTCTCAAGTTACAACACAAAGTTATATTTTTTAAATGGGTTGGTATATATTTTTTACGCCTATTTGAGTATTTTTTCTGAATTCAACAATGTATTCATTTAATATCCTAACGTAACAAAAATATTCAGAAATATTCAATTAAAACTTAAATAAATTTCATTTTTATATATTTTATTTTTCAGTAGGATATGTATGAAAAACAAAAGAAATTAAATTAAAACGAATCAGATATTTGTTAATAACTTTATAAATAATGTTCTATTTGTTTTCTATCATAAATAATTCAAATTGAAATATAACAGTTATTGTTTTCATACATAGCCCACTGAAAAATAGCTATAAAATTTTTACCTCTCGCTAAGAGAGGTATTGAATTCATGCTAAAAATCGCATATCCAGATTTTAGTGAATAAGCACGTTTTAAGGTCTTTAGAATCCGATTATAACATTTTTACGATGATGTACGTATGTGTGTGTAGATGTGTGTGTGTGTGTGTGTGTGTGTGTGTGTGTGTGTGTGGATGTGTGTGTGGATGTGTGGATTTCTCAAATACTATAAGACTTAAGACATTTTTAACTACGGATTCCTCAATCTAACAATAATGGGAAGAGTTGATTAAGTTTTGGTAACAATTGGACAACCGGAAGTAGTAGTTACAAGAAAAAAATCATCTAAATATTATTTATCGAAAATGTATGTAAATACTTATATTAAAGAACGTTAAATTCTTTATTCGATAAATATAAATTATAAATCATTATTGTATCTTCTATAGATTTCGAAATAAAGAAATGCATATAAAATAATTTGATGTAAAAATTCTCAGATCAAACTATTTCAAGGCAAGAAATTCAAATGATTGTAATTGACACATAAATGTCACGGTCAAAAATATTTGTTTGCCACTGTCAAAAATATATGTACATCATTATGAAGATTATGAAAATAAAAAAAAGTCAAGAACTCAAAAGAATATACGTAAAAAAGAATATAAAAGGAATTTGCGAAAAAATGACAAATATAAAGAAAAAGAAAAGGAAAGTAGAAAAAGAAAATTTCAGGATATTGAATATAAAGAAAATGTATGTATTGTACATAATTTATATTAAAATATCCATATCCCATAGATTTTGCAAATATATGTGAAAATTATTTTGTAGTGAGACATGAATATATGTATTTGTAATTAAAATTATTTTTCGTTTTATGCGTACAACCAGGTAAAATATCTGGCGAGAGGTTATGTGTTGGCCACATCAGATTTTTTTGTTATGTGAGGACATAAAATGAATACATGGTTGAATCCAGAAAAAAGTACTTTATCGAATGGCTCCAAAAAATATATATCACATTAAAAAAAATATAACTTTGTATTGTAACTTGAGAACAACTGGATTCTTCGAATGTCCCCTTGATCTTTTTTATTTTAAGACTGCGTGACCGATTATTTTCCATTCGTTCATCATGTAACCAGTCGATCATCGTTTTCAACCATTTGTAATTTAAACTACAGATCTAAAATTAATAAAACAAAAAATAGCCATTTGTCCTTATTTTTTCAATCACCTGTATATCGTCATACTCATACTGATACTGGAGTAATTATATATATTTTCATTTTAAATACATTATCCGTAAACATATTAGCTCATTTCAAGGCGTAAACACAAAACAAATTAAAATTTAATTGCAAAATTTTTGTTTTAAAAATAGGAGTAAACAACGCTGTACACTTGCACGCTTGGTATTTTTCAGTCCACATCCAGTGATTAGGACAAATCCAATAACAAAATATAAAATTTTCAATAAACTAATAAGTGCGATCGATAAAATCAGTGCGTTGCAAGGTGTTGCAACCGTCATGTCGCAGGTTTCATTCGAGCGGGGGGTTTTTATGAGTGTGGACCAACTCAACTCCAGGTGTAGATAAAGGTTGGCTGGCTCGCCTACCGAGCTGATAATCTATCATTTGCCGGCAGAAAACAGCGCTAAATGTGTAACGGCCCGAGGAAAATTACTATAATCTCGGACACTTTGCCACCACTCGCACACCTAACCTTTCAAACTTACAAACTAAGGATTTAACACTTGCACCAGAACCGTATCGCACACATACATACTCCCACAACCAGATTAAGTTATTAAGATTTCACTTTCTTTATATAGAATCATATAAAATAGACTTGTTTTATAAAGGGAACGTGGCATGGCATATATAATAACACTACTAAAAGCAGCTAATGGACATGAATACAAATGCTGTGTTTCATATCATTATACACCCGTTTTAAAACACCACGTTAATTGATTCTTTATTATTATACGACTGTATATATTGTTATTACAAGAGTGACGCTAGAATTTTTGAGAATAAGACACATGGTTCATATTTTTTAGAAGTTTGTTCTCTTCAACAATAATAAACTACACTATTCTTTCCTTCCACTCTCACTTGGAATGATTTCAATATAACAGCCGGTTTCATAATAAATATAAAATTACTTTAATTTTAAAGTTTGATCTAAAAGTGAATAAAAGCGTTTCATAATTCAACTTTAAGTTAAAGTTGTTAGTTTAAAGTCCTTTAAAATAAAGTAATGCAATAGTTCCTTTACGGGCTTAAAATGGACATTTAACTTATCAGTTTTGATTCTACATTTTTGATAAAAATGTTTTCTTCAACTTCTTCAAGTTCCGACGATGTTAATATTAAACAAAGAAAAGGATATTAGCCACAAATTAATAATTTATATATGTGGAACGAAAAATAATTTTATGATAGATTTAGGTTAAGGAAAATACAATTTTCTTTATATTTTAACAGAAGAAATAATAAAATTAGCAACAAATAAATAAATCAAGCGATATATTCATTATCATTTCATTCAAGTTTTCTTAACACTGTTCTGTTTTTCCAAACCATATTTTCTAGCTATTTTTAAGTTATTGTACTTTCAATTTAGCTATGACAGCCTGTTCAATTCTTTGACAACCTGAATCCTACAAAATTTTGAAATAAATATTAAAATATTCAGTAACCTAACCTATAAATTTATTGGTCTTACTTGACTGCTACTATGATTGTATGGATAATGATAACAAGTTATCTTTAGTTGTTTTTAATGTATGCACGTATTTTATTACCTCTGATATTTTTTGATATTTTCATCCTTACATTTTTGATTTTGTAATATACTGATCTTATTTTCCAACTGTATTTTAACTATCCCTGATGATGATTTATTTGGAATCGAAACGTAGGAAAGTTAATTAAATTACTATTTAATAAACACTGGTTACCATTACCGCATCTCCAATTATTTCTCACTATCCCTACTATCCTACTTGCTTACCTTTTCCTTTCATTGAATTTTGTAGTTTTCATTTTCTTACATTCCAACACATTTTTTTGTTTATATATTATTTAAACCAAGGTGTATTATTCATCAAATGTGAAATTTCCATCACTATTTCTTGTAGACATAATTAAAATGCATTAATCTGACAGTCTGTCTTACCACAACACACAATATTTAACTAAACAGTTCGTTCTAAAATCATGTTTAATACTTTAGAACTATTTTACATAAAGTAAAGAATTTTTTTATTTTGAAACGTACATATTTCAAAGTGTACATAAAGTCACTTTAAAATAAAGTTTAACTTTATCTAAAGTTTACTTTTACGAATTATTATGAAACCGGCCGTAAGCGTAAATTGTAGCATCAATAACTTCCTCAAACGAAAATCCTAACCCGTAAAATTTAAAAAGTCTATTACTTATTTGTTTTTGTTTTTTTTTTTTTTTTTTTCATCTAAAACTGAAGTTTTGACTCTACCCTATGGGAAGACTGCGAAGCAGACGCATATCTTGGCTGTAACATAATTTCTGTCTCCGGAACTTTACAGAGCACTCAAACAATTTTCAGTGTATTATAAACTGTCTTAAATTAAATCAGAATGCTAGTGTGCTACAAAACGACTGACATTTTTTTATAATTGTCGTTAATTGTATATGATAGTATTAATACCTGAAAACCCAATCTTCATTTGATACTGTGTGACAATACATGTGGCGACTATTGATTTTATCTAAAAAAAAAGTCTCTAGAATGTTCAAACAGTTTTGCTCTATTAAGGTTGCCCGAGCTACTTTAAAAGATACATGGCAAATAAAACACCTGTAACAATATTAAATATTTCAGGCGAATCCGGCCCTGAAAATTTTGCCCAGTACTGTAATGCAGTGAACAAACTTCGTCGTGTCCAGCACTGTAATCATTTAAATTAATCAGTTAATATGAAGTGAGTTCACAGTGAGTACATTGCATTACCAGCCCAACTCTTTCAAAGAGAACAGTAATGCAATTTAATTTATTACGAGCAGCGCAGTACAAACAGTTGATTGTTGCGCGTAGCTCGCAGCTAGACTTGATATTTAGCACTTTTCGTCACCGGGAGTTTTCTGACCCAAATTGCGCTGTCCCTGAATTACATGCGGTATAAATTGTCCAAATAGATTTATATAACCTTACTGCGTGGTTCTGTGCGATTGCGGGAGTTAGAAATATGATAAGTCATCAATTAAGCCTTGATTTCTAAAGCGTTTTGTAGTTTACAATCACATTTGAGTTTGCGACAGGAGACTGAAACGGCTGGGCCAATAATACGCACCACGCATACTACTAGCGGGTTCCTGCTAACGTAATACTAAACCAGAATCAGAACAGTCACTCTTTTCGGGTTTTTTATCTCCTATCTACAGCTCAGGTGCATAGTGACGTTAAAAGAAATTATTTTATTGCTGAATTTTTTAGCAATTGTAATGATATTGAGATGGAGATTTCAATGCACGATGAGACAACAAATATATAATTATTATTATAATATGTTGATAATAATGATTTGTGATCGAATATAATTGTTTAAATGGTAAAAATAGGCCTTAAATGTTTTAGAAAAATTAATTAACAAAGAAAGATTTTGTGAAATATTAATGAACCTCACTGGTATGTGAAACCATGACACTCTATTTCTTGTAGGACGCTCTAACCAACCGAACTCCAAGATCCCATTGAAGTCAGTGAATCTTTCACAAGTCTTTTTACAATTTGTAGACAAGAATGCTCTTCTAATCGGAGTAGATGAATACTCCACACTTAAACGTTTATAATAATAGTCACTGGTATTTCTTGACTGTTGTTAGGGAAAAAAATATTGGAGATGCGGTCTTGGTAAAATGATTTTATTAAATTGTCATTTAATTAACAATCCGACGTTTCGGATCCTAATAAACCATAATCAGGGCTATGTTAATATATAGTTGGAAAACTAACATTTATATTACGAAAATGAATTAATACAAGGATGTAGATATCATCATACAATTTTAAAGAGTGATAAAATGCGTGCATACATCAGAGCTACAAAAGTTAAACTACAATAATGATTTGTGATCAAATATAATGAGGTGTTGCATGGTTTTTTTTTCCTTTGCTTTAATCAAAAGAATAAGAAAAAATATTTAGCCCCTATTTTTTATTTTTTTCGTATTATTCTTTATTCATTAGAAAATTGTCTTTTAAATTATAATGTTTGAATTTCCGCTTCCCCTTTCGCCTGATGACGTCAGAATAAACCTAACCAATGAGGGTGTGGCTTACATTTGCCACCGACGGAATTTAAACGAGTGACAGTCATGACATCTGTCAACTACTACTGATTTTTGTATTTGGAAATAATCAAACATGGTTGTAAAAAAGTGTTTTGTGCAGTGTGCCCAAATAGAACTGATAATAGGGAAACATAAAACATAGTGCCTCAAAACGAAGAAAGAAGAATGAAATGGTTGTCGCAAGTAAAGATAAAAACATAAAATCAAAACTTCTTTGTTGTAAAGATCATTTTGATGTAAATATAAATATTTTTATAATTAAGAACTATTGAATACATTTATTTTTTTAGCTGGAAAATGATGCATTCAGGCTACGGTTTCTTATACCGGCTAATCTTTGCACTATTGGACCATAAGAGAGATTGATAAATCCAGGATAAAATATTATTAAACGGTATTTCTGGAGACCACTACTGACGATAATTTCAATCTCCAACTGAAGATGATCTATTCCAAACAATGTGTCGCTGGAATATGTTTTATATATGTTTTAAAAATATTGTATTCTGTATGTTCCTGACACGAAATAAATCCAAAAGTCAAAATAGAAAATAAACTGTGTGTGTGTGTCATGAAGTGTCAGGTGTCAACTAAAATGGAAAAATCTGATGTGGCCAGCACATTACCTTCCGTCATTTCTATGTATTTTGTATAAATGTCATACAGAAAGTTCCTTGCAAAAGATTCTATTTCTTGTACATTACCTTAAGGCAATTGTATGTATTTTATACAAATTCCATACAGAAAGCAAAAGATCCTATATTTCCAGTAAAATTATAATACTGTCAACTGCACTTGACATTGACACCTTTCAATCAGAATTTTCTTATTACATCAGCTGTTTCCAGAGTTATAGCATAGCTAGCTAATATATGATATTTAATTTCTTTATAATTTTTTAACTCTATATCCATTTAATATGAAATATAAAATGCATTCAAATCGCATAGAGAATAAAATATTCTTTAATATTTATAATAACATCAAATGTGAAAAAATTATATTTACATCGTTTTTTCAAGAAAAACTGTTAAAATCTTCAAATGAGGGTACTTCCGGTTGACCAATTCTAACCAAAATCTAATCAGCTCTTCACATGGATGTAACGAAGAGGAATACGAAAGAATTATAATTTTTTAAATTGTAGTATGGAAGTTATCGTAGACGAAAATTTTGTTACACACACACACACAGACACACATACACACACACACACACACACATACAGACATCATCGTAAAAATAGTAAAATCGTGTTCTAGGGACCCTAAAACGTGCTTATTCATCAAAAACTCACCACCGAATTTTTTGACCAAAGACAATACCTTCCTTACCTAAAGGTGACGGAAGGTAAAAAAGAGAGAACGGGGGAAAATTACTCAGAAATAGACAAAGAAAACATGTTGGAGATAAATAAATGTAAAAATAATATATGGGATTAAATTTATAATAAATTTAATTTAATTAATGTTGACATGTGTCAAATGTATTTTACACAATAAAATTTACTTCCTCGAACATCGGTGGAGTAATTTATTCTGTGGATTTACTTAGCTAGTATATTTATTCTTGTTTTGACGAAAATCTGTGGAATAAACTATTTTACTTTAGGAGTAAATTTTACTTTGCTAGTGATTTACTTATCCATCTTTTATAATACTGGGCATGAAACTATGAAATATAACGCTATAATATAATAATAAATAACTAAGAACTACGCTAAAGAACCAAAAATCATGCTGCTCTATAAGTCAGACCTTATGTCACATAGTTGTCATTAAAGCTATCATTGACGTTTATGTATGATACATTTGTTTTTTTTTTTCATCATCTATACAGTTTTGAAATTGGCTAATATATGTCTGATGCCACAGACAGTGTAATTTGGCGCCAATTCAAAAAGTATATTTTTAAACTGCTACTGTGCTTAATATATACAGAAATTTGAACAGAAAATCATATTTAATCACACTGTAGAACGTACTTATTCGAATTTCAGAAGAAAAAAGATATATTAATTTTTTTTGCAACACCTCATTGTTTAAATCGTAGAAATAGGCCTTACGAATAATAGAATATTTTAATTAACGAAGAAAGATTTTGTGAAAAATTCGTGGACCTCCTTCGTTAATTAAAATTCTTTATTTCTATTCTCCTATTTCTACGATTTAACAGTTAGATGCCGCTGTCGCTTATAAGCGTCGGCTGATATATTGTAAAGATGCCGCCGACGCTTATAAGCGTTTTAGTCACATTGCTACTTTCAGTTATCCAATCTGGTCGGGACATTATTTGTGTAGCAGTAAACGTGCTTACATAAATTTTAGAATCAGGCAAAGATTACCTAAATAATAATTATAAATTGCAATAACTACCGTGTATTAAAAAATATATTTAACTTTCCGTCTCAACAATATGATATCGTAGAATTATTTTCTAACTTTGAGAATATCACAGAAAAATAAACTTACAGGTGAATAACTTGTTAACAGACGCTATATCAATGTATAATCTTCAAAATAAAAAACTCATTTGGCTTTAGACTTAAACATGGCTGAGCATTAGCCAATCATACGCATAGATTGAATTTACTCCTTATTTAAAAACGGAAAATAATGTATTTACAGATACAATTAGGGCCGTGATTAGAGAATGAAGATGGCTTTGAGCTTTGACATAATTTAAAAAAAGATACTAAATAAGGACCTCCATTACAGTAACAAATTAGAAAATTTATTATTTTTATTAAAACTAGACCTTAAAACTATATGAAAGAAACTATCAAAGTTTAAGAAAGTTATTATTTTTTAAAGTATCTGTTCCACATTCTTACTACTTTAAAGCCTTCTGGTTCTGTTATGCTTCCTATTTGAAATCTATAATACTTTTTCAAGCAACGTAACGAAACAAGAAAAGTGAACCTAATCAAAACTTGGACGAATATTTCTTATTATTTATTTTATTAAATTGTTTATTATACACGAATATTTCCAACTATTTAGCACAAAAGTTATTATAAACATATTTATAAGTACTATTTTGTATTTTATTAATTGTTATAGACCTTAAAGAAGGTGCAAGTGTGCACAAAACATCGGTTTTGTAAGAATAAATGCTATTTCACTGAGATTTCACACATTTTAATAGATTATTTAAAAAATTATTACGGGTAAATGGAAAACAATTAGGAATTTCTTGCATTATAGATCGATTTCAATTCAAATAAAGGTTCATAGAAAAAAATAACAAATGTAGAATCCCGTTTGGTTTAAAAATAAATAAAAATGTAAAAAATAATGCGGCAGCAGATAAAATTTTGTAGCTATGTATTATGAATCGTAGTCCCCGTTGTATTATCTTCGCGATTAGTACCATAACGTCATGTTAGATCATATAGCGTAAATATCTTTTAGAAACGTTATTTAAAAAAGAATGATATCTTATAAAGCAGGAAGCATTTTATTATTTCCCATTGAAATTACTCTTACAGCGTCAAGAACTTCAGAGTTTTCTTGATTTCTGATCTAGTTTCTAATCCAAATTCTTTTTTAAAAGATTTTCTTTTCTTTTTCTTCTTGACAGAAAAATAATTACTAGAAAGTCTGCAACTTATATCACGAGATCAGTATCCATCACCGAATACATACGGAAATCAACGCACAAATCAAAATTTTATTGTTTGACCAAAGCTACTAGGCACACGAACCAGCTGAAGTAAATGCAGCACAACAGGTGTGAACAGTTCTGCAACTTTTTTGTAGCCCTGCAACTTTTGTAAGCAGCCGCAGGATTGAAAATTGCGCGCTAAACGCTTCTTTCGATCGGTGTGTGAACCCGACCTGCAACTTTTGCAGCCCCAATAAAAAAAGTGTGCAACATAGGTAGCTGTGTGTTGTATGTGCCCAACGTAGAGCTGAAGGGAGAGGCGCAGGACAGACTGGTATACTTATAGAAACAGCATTTCCATTGAGACCTATCCAAAGACAGAATTTACAAATAATAATGAATTCTTTTTATTAAACATGTTACATAATTTCCATATTTTTAATGGTTTAAACAGATATGGATTACAATTTGTCAACACCGCTGTTTAATGGCTTTACTAATGTCGCGAATAAAAAAAATATACAGAAAAAGCGTGATAAATATTATTTATTACTAGTTAAACTACGGAAATACTTATTTAAATTTATTATTCTAAATAAACGATCAATAAGTTTAAAACCCCTCCCACTATTCAGGAACAATTTACACACTGAACCATATAATTAACTCTATTTCTCCATATTAGATTATGAAGGTTACTTCCAAACCCAACAGCTAACTGCTCAATTTATGCCAAATTAAAATCAATTCTTTACAACATAATGCCTTCTATAAATGGCTTAATTCTACCACACATAGTCGGTAATCACTAACAACCCACTAAGTGCTTGAACTGTTCGCGGTTGTCATTGGCAACGACCTTGAGCGATGACAACGAACGAGATTGACGAATTTATGAATGAAGTCGGCTGGTATTTGATCGGCGGTTGGTAAATATGACTGGTTCAGCTGCTTACAGAATTAAATTATCGTATTGTCACTGCGGCAATAATAGAAAGGTGTTTAGAATTATGACAGATGAAAGGATGAATAGTAGGGACCATGGACCACACACAAAATTTTGACTTATATTTTTGACCTATATACACGGCAGCTATTGATTTAATATAGGTCAGTGCTTTAAATAAACAGGTTTGTCATATACAGTTACTAATCGTTTCAAATATGCAATACATTATTTTTTAATTTATAGATTGCTGCGAAACTGCCTACGATCATATGTATGTATCCGATGTAATTAGTCAACATGAAAAGATTAAGCTTTTTTGCGGACCTGAAAACCAGAATAATTTTAGTTGCCAAGCAACATCGTTGTCACCCACATTATTAACAAAATTTATTAGAACTATGAGTAGGGTATATGTAAATTCCAAATAAATAAAAATTACATTACTTGTCTATAGTATCTTAAGAACCCAAGTGAAAACCAAAGTGCAGTTGTATTGCTGCAGAGTATAAAAATTTCTTTTTTACTTGAGAAAAGAAAAAGAAGTTTATTTGTAACCAAATAAAAAATAGGCATTTAGAGAAGAGTTTTTTAATGATAAAGAAACACTTTATCGACCAAGTAATGAAAAATCTAATTTTATTGTACAGGGGCAATGCATAAAAAATGCTCATAATTTCATTCTCATCACCGGCGTATACAAAAGTGTAACTATACTAATAGTAAGTAAAAATTGTCCCATCCCTATAATTTCACAGAATTTAAATCGAGAAAAAAATATTAATATTTACAGTCGGAATTTGGACAGAAAGCGAATAAAACAATTGAAGATCGCTAACGTTTAGATGTATTTGACATTATCATCAGAGCTGAGTTTACATGAAATAAGAAATTATATTTTATGGCAAAAAATAGATTCTACCAAATTTCAAAATATACAAATAAACATACCATTATTGATCTTCGAAGTTGAACGAATTGTAATATAAATATACCATTTAATATCATGATATAGGTTAGTATTTTTATTACAGATGTTAACTTGTGAACGAGTATTGTGTGACTGACGACAATTTGTCTCTCAAACAACCTCTACAGGTTAATGTCAAATACATCGAAATGTTAGCGATCTTCAATTGTTTTATTCGCTTCCTGTCCATACTCCGACTACCAATCCCAATTAAGGTTTTTTCTGGACACGATCACCAGTATATTAATATTTACCAGTTAAAGATACCAATTACCAGTTAAAGATATCAATAAATTAAATATTAGGATATAGATCCAGTTCACCTCCTCATTGTGCACCCTAAACGCTAAATGAACTAAGCACAAGTCGGCGACGAAACAATCCTCAAGGATCTTGAGAATCTCCCAGTCACTGCATTCATCACAATGGCTCAAGCATAGCGGTAGCCTGGTAACGACACAGCAGTTTCAGTATAGTATCTTCCGGCAAACCAGGAAAGAAAAACTTTAACAGTGCCTTCCATCATCTGGACCAACTCAGTCTTTTCAAATGTAGTACCGACCTCGGTGACCCCTTTACAACAAGCACCAGTTTCAACTGCGTCCTTGCCCAAAAAAATATTTTTACGTCTAAATGTTAGTATATTTAAATTTTATGTGAAAAACAAACATCACAGTATATTACCCATTGCTGGGTGTGCAATCTGTTGTGTACACAGATATTGTTGGATTAATATATTTGTACCGTGCGAGCGTATACCAGCCGTCATCTCACGGGCACTCATTGCTGGCGTAGAGAGTGCATCACAGGGGTCGGGATTGAACCAAGTTCGCGACCAAGCACACGGCAACGAGACCCTGTACCAGTTAAAGATACCTGTACCTTAGAAGTAAAGAAACGTATCTCACATTTTTGTCACAATTGAGATAATGCTTTTTTATAATACCATACTGTTAAATGTGCTTTAACAGTACTGTATGCTCAACCAAATATATGCGTCAAAACAGCCATGGCCGTTATTTTTATAACAGTACAATTATTAAAAATCATGTATTCCTAAAAAAAATCGCAACATCATGAAATTGTCATGAAGAGATGTCACCTGTCAATATGCCATAGAAAATAGAATTTTCAGAAGATACTTTATGTTATTATGAAAAATACTGAACGTCACACGGCTGATATGCAAATAACTGACTCGGTTGATTGTAAAATCGAGGCCGTCGACTGTTAAATATGCTTTTACGTTATACTGAATCGTAAACCTCTTATAACAGAGCTCTGTCTCTAGTGGTTAGGAAGGGTTTTACGGGCTCCGCTCGTTAGAAAATTTACAGGCTGTTGAAACCATAGCAACATGTATACAGTTCTATTTATTCGTTATTTCGCCATATGTTTTCAAAGACTATTTCGATCAAATAGTTTAATGTATTGTGGTGTGTTTCAATAATTTTTTCAAGTTCTTTACGATTCAATATATCATAAAACATTGTACAATACTCAACCATTACCCGAAATTTACTTGCTCGCACAGATAACAAACTTGCTTCTCTCGCTCGTTAGGTACCGTGCTCGCCCGTAAATTTCTAAGTAACGGTCTTGCAATATAAATTACTGTAACAGTACTCTATGCTCAAACAAAATATGCGTCAATTTTTTATACAGTACAATTATTAAAAATCAAGTGTTTCTAAAAAAAATCGCAGCATCATGAAGTGTGTCATGAAGAGCGATCAATATTTCAGAAGATATATTATGAGAAATACTGAACGTCAAACGGCCGATATACAAATAACAAACACGGTTGATTGTAAAATCTCGGCTATCGCCTGGAGTTTACAATATTTCAACCTTATCGGTTATTTGCTTTGTATCAGCCTTATGACGTTAATAACTATTTAACATACACTAAAAACTTAAATTATATTATAAAAACTCTTGGAGATGCAGTATTGGTAAAATGATTTTATTCAATTGTCATTTATTTAACAAATCCGACTTTTCGGTTCCTAGTGAACAGTCATCAGGGCTAAGTTAATAATAGTTGGAAAAACTAACAATTTTATTACGAAAATGAATTAAAACAAGGATGAAGATATCGTCATACAATTTCATGATGATAAAATTCGTGCCTACGTCACAACTACAAAAGTTAAATTATATTATCTATCTAAATGGATCGTACGTCCAGTACCTATTACTAGTTCTTAAGATACAATATTGACAATTAATCCTATACTCGAATTTTGAGAGGTAAGTGAAAAGTCGTTTTTCCGAAGACTGATTTTGCGCAAATAAGCTAAAATAACATTAAGAAGTAGAATATTAGTAAATCTTGAATTAAATTCTATCGTTATTTTTTGTTAATTTGTAATAATTGACAAACAATTCATTACCTGTAAGGTGCAAGGTACAGATATAATATTTTGATAGCTAGCGTAAAAAGAATAATAATATCATTAATTATTTTTCTCCTTTTTATTTAAAAAAATAATTGTAATCTACATTTTATAATAGGATAAAAGAAACCTCATAGTCGACTTCCAACAAATAAATAAAAAAAAAATGATAAATTATTTATATTATTCGTCCAGCATTACTATGCATTGAAAATCAATACTTACATTAACAGCACCCGTCACTTGATTACTGAAACTTCAAGTGACATATTGAATATAAATGAAAAATGTTATCTGCGCGATTTTTGAATTAATTTGTCGTTCGAAGATCCTATCTTAAAATCATGTTACTTTCTTTTTTATGCTTAATCTAGATCAATTACTTTTTCTATTGATTGATGAATACTTAATTCAGAGAACAGCGCAATGCAATTTCCGAACATATCCTGCATTGCAAAAACAACACAAAACAATTATATACAGAAAATAACATGTTCACCATGGGGATCTCGAAAACTATAAGAGATACGTTGTTAATTAATTTTAAAAAAGTTGACCAATTAAGAGACCTTCTTAGTCATGTATTTTTTCCGAAAAAAATAGTCGTGTTTCAAGTTATTGTATACAAAATTTCACAAATGCTTCGCTTCAGAGTTACTCGCATAAAAAAGTTCAAATAGTTTTAATTATAACAATGAACGAAATATAAACTAAATTTAAAATTCAATATCACAATATTTTCTTACATAATTTTCTCCAAATAATATCCTTGACCCTGGAAACAAACAAGTCACCCCGTCATCAGAGAAGCAGTTGCAGCAACACTTTTCCGATGGTATTACTTCGAAAGCCTGAATTATGTTTCTTCTATGTATTAAAATATCATTAATTTTGCACAAAAACATAAAATGACATATTTCATTGTTATAATGAATAATATATTATTATTTATTTATTATACACACTTTTTCATACATTTTTGTATATAAGTGGTGATTCGATCAGTGAAACAGTTTTTCTTTATATGGTTTATATTTTCTAACATTTTATACGTAGTTAATGACGCACACATGAGCCATACCTTATCCGGGATTCGAACCCAGGACCCTTGGAGCGTGAAGCGATAGAGCTACCGCTACTCCACCTGGGTCAGCGAATAATATATTATGTAACAAGTTTTATAAACGTCGCGTTAGTCACGAACATATGTAGAGTGTATAA
This sequence comes from Harpalus rubripes, assembly GCA_963082715.1. Classification (NCBI taxonomy): domain Eukaryota; kingdom Metazoa; phylum Arthropoda; class Insecta; order Coleoptera; family Carabidae; genus Harpalus; species Harpalus rubripes. Next base: position 23,114,373 of record OY720457.1, read on the forward strand.
ACAGCAGAAAATCAGAAACATATTTTAAGGGTTGCTTATTTTTACTAAATGACAAATGAACAACAGCAGCTAACTTCAATCAGTGCTTAAATAAATCATTCGGTAGTTTCATGCCGTGTCCAATACGTTTAAAGCCACAGCTTATCATATTGTGATTAAGATATTGTTTAGTGCTTTGGACACCAGTAAGGAAATCTATTTACAGCGAGTCAATTACGCTATTACTACCTTCTCATGTAGCAGAAGCATTTACAAGATTTTACTTACATGAATTTAAATGTCATCTGTATAACTAATAGAAAACTATTATATGTCAATTCTGTTGCTTTGTTTATAGGAAAACCTATCAATTATAATACAATGTTTGCATAATTTCGCATTAAAATAATAATGAACCCAACCAAATACGTAATCTGTTGATCTAAACTTGTTGGAAATAGTGGTCACAGCAACCGAAGCATGAGTTAACAAAATGATCACGTGTAGTTTGCATTTTATTCAACTATTATCAAATTTATATTTCGTAACAAACAAGTCATTTCTGCTTAATAACAAATGAACACAACCTGTAGCAAAGGAAAGAAACAAGCGGCGATCGAGTAAAAAAGCCACCAGCTGGCAGGTATTACAACGCAAGCAATTCGTTGTTTACAACGCCATAGCTACTTGTGCTTCCTGCATAGTTGGGCTTAAGAAAAGATTAACATCCACTACATAACATAAGGCGCCACAAGTCCAAGCACCAAAATGCTAAGTTCAATCTGCTATGAATTTAGAACAAGTTTTAGTTCGGTTACGAGATAAGAAATTATATTTGAAGAAAGATGGGTGAAGTATGGTTAATTAATTCAGATTTAAAATATCTGATGTGACCAGCATATTACCTTCCGTCAGTTCTATGTTTTTTGTACAAATTTCATACAGAAAGTTCTTTGCTAAAGATTATATTTCTTGTACTTTACCTTCCGGCAGTTGCATGTATTTTATGCAAATTCCATACAGAAAATTTATAGCAAAAGATCCTATATTTCCGGTAAAATTATAAGACAAACACACTATGTCAATTTCACTTGACACTGACATCTTTCAATCAAAATTTTCTTAATATAGTAGTTGTTTCCATAGCTATGGCTACTTTATGAAATTTAATTTCTTTATAATTTTTTAACTGTATATCCATTTAATATTAAGTATAAAATGCAGTCAAATCGTATAGAGAATAAAATATTCTTTAATATTTATATTAACATTAAATGTGAAAAAATGATATTTAACATAGTTTTTCCAAGAAAAACTGTTAAAATCTTCAAATGAGGGTACTTCCGGTTGTCCAATTCTAACCAAAATCTAATCAGCTCTTCATATGGATGTAACGAAGAGAAATACGAAAGAATTATAATTTTTAGAATTGTAATATAGACGAAAATTGTGTTACACACACACACGCACACGCACACACACACGCACATACGCACACACGCACACGCGCGCACACACTCACACGCACATGCACACGGACATCATCGTAAAAATAGTAAAATCGTATTCTAGAGACCCTAAAACGCGGTTATTCATCAAAAACTCACCACCCAATTTTTTGACCGAAGACAATACCTTCGTTACCTAAAGGTGACGGAAGCTAAAAATTGTTTTAGTGCACCATACAGTTTCTATTTTTCAATGAATTGTAATAAATTGCATATGGGTAATTAGAACCTTTAATGAACTAACAGTTTATATATATATATATATATATATATATATATATATATATATATATATATATATATATATATATATATATATATATATATACCGTGTGTCTGTCCTAAAGGTGTACATAGGAGATTAACATGGGAAATCAGTTTTTTGCAATTTCCTGCTCGCCTAATTATGTTAAGCAAAAATGCATCAAATAAAAGTTTTAGGGCATAAAATTCTACATCTAAATCAATAAGCAAAATTACCTTTACATGCTTTGTAACGACAGAAATTAATTATGAAAATTTCGAAAATTACGGTGAAAATATCGACAGCCATGGAATTGAACAAAAAATAAATAAAAGCTTGACGTTTTATCTGTCACAACGTAAGTTAACTTATTTGACGTTTCTGACAATTTGATAAAACGTCAAGCATTTATTTATTTTTTGTTCAATTCCATGGCTGTCGATATTTTCAACGTAATTTTCGAAATTTTCATAATTAATTTCTGTATTTACAAAGCATGTAACGATAATTCTGTTTATTGATTTAGATGCAGAATTTTATGCCCTAAATCTTTTATTTGACACTTTTTTGTTTAAAATAATTAGGCGAGTAGGAAATTGCAAAAAACTGATTTCCCATGTTAATCTCCTATGTACACCTTTAAGACAGACACGGTATATATATATATCGAAATATATTACTTTGGGAAATATGTAAACATCGTAAATCATCGAATTCGTTTAATAGAAAAATAAAGTCCTTTTGCTTTTATTTTATAATTTCATTTAAAAATGTATGAAAATTGAGCGAATTGAAAGAAAATAACGTAATGTTTTGTTGAAAGATGTACACTTACAACCAAAAGGGAAAAAACTTTATTAAGAAAATAGTGTACAGGAAATAATTTAAATACATACATCGCAAAACAAAATTATTATATTTTTACAGATATCTACTTCTAATGCAATGCGGTGTTGCACGTTTTTTTTCTATGCTTTAATCAAAAGAATTTAAAAAAATATTTTGCCCCTATTTTTTTTTTTCGTATTATTCTTTATTCACGAGAGAATTGTCTCTGAAATTATAATGTTTGAATTTCCGCTTCCCCTTTCGCCTGATGACGTTCAAAAGGACCTAAGCAATGAGGGTGTGGCTTACATTTGCCACCGACGGAATTTAAACTAGTGACAGTCATGATAGCTGTCAACTACTACTGATTTTTGTATTTGGAAATAATCAAAATCAAACATGGTTGTAAAAAAGTGTTTTGTGCAGTGTGCCGAAATAGAACTGTTAATAGGGAAAAATATTTCTAGTAGTGCCTCAAAACGAAGAAAGAAGAATTAAATGGTTGTCGCAAGTAAAGATAAAAAACATAAAATCAAAACTTGTTTGTTGTAAAGATCATTTTGATGTAAATATAAATATTTTAATAATAAAATAAGAACTATTGAATATATTTATTTTTTTAGTTGGAAAATAATAATAATTGTAATTACGGATCATTTTTCATCGTTGGCTGAGGACGATGAAATTAAATTAACTAATAAAATTGAGTGCTTGTATTAGTATATGTATGCGACTTTAGGAATATTTAAGTAAAAAAATTTATTATCATTGTTTATGTGAACAACAAAAAATATCTGTTTCAACAACAACAATAATTGAAGGGTTTCCCACAAGAGGCACCATATCGTTTGATTACGATTGCGTTACATAATGAGAATCAAAGTTGTGTCAAACATCAAGCAAAGCACGAAAAATATAAGGGTGTACTTTTATAATTATATCAGAACCAAATTAGTCTCCGTTTGTCTCGGGGCCGCGTGCCCGAGTGTCGTGAATCTGGGGAACCGGGTCCGATCCCGACCGACGCTAAATATTTCCAATTTTAAATGGCACAAAATTGACCCCTGTGGTGCACTCTTCACGCCAGCAATGAGTGTCCGTGAGGTAACGCCTGGTAAGTTCCCGCACGGTGTGAATATTTCATCATTACCGATATCTGTGTACAAATCAGATTGGCACACTCAGCAATGGGTACTAAGCCGTGATGATATATTTATTTACATATTTTATATTTGTATTCAAAAATATTTTTGTAAAGGATTTGACATTTATTCCATAATAAATAAATAAAAAGTTTAAAATAGTATTTTATGTGCCAAGGGCGTTACGATGATGATAATGCCAGGAGGGCTACGAGGATCTAGCCCAAGGGCCTTGGGCCCGAGGGATAGATGTCGTCCGATGGGCATTATCATCTAGTAACGCTCGTGGTGCATACAAGATTTTATGTCTAACTAGAGTATGTGAAATAAGTTTGCATTTATAATAAATTTGATTACAAAAATGCTTAAGCTTTGGCGTTGCTGAGGATGTTGTTTAATTGTTTTGTTCATTATTAACATTTATTTATTTTTAAAACATCAACGTTCTATATCGTTGTAGATTATGGAGTGGATGAATTTGATGTTTCGGAAGATATTTTATCGAAACGGTATAAAGAAATTATTTTGAATGTGTTGAGGAAGAGAAACGCATAAATGTTCCCCTAATTCTCGTCTATAGAAGATGTAAGTATTATATTTTGTGGTTCGTTTTCACACGACAGATCTCAGTTCTTTATTTCTTATGCAGTTATTTTTGAATATTATTACATTTTAGAGAGTTTGTACTGCTTTGGATGTCACATGTGACGGTAAATAATATCAAAAATAAATTCAAACGTGGATAAATATCGTCTGCAATTCGATGCACGTACTATTTACATGTGTGGTGAAAGTAAATTGCTTTTTAAGGCCCTTTTCATAATCAATTTTAAGTATTACAATTAAATTAAAAATGATTTCTGTGTTGTGCTTTCAAAGCTGTTTTCTTATAATATTAATTGTTGTAATCAATATATTAATTGCTGTAATCAATTTTTATTATTATTGTAATGATTATTATTAAAAACAAAATAATTTGCATTATATACAGTTCATATTATTTCTAATTTAAAGTCCATAAACGATGATCGGATTATAATGAGGGTATAATGAACTATTATGGTTGTTATAGATATGTTTATATACACCGTATCCTAGCAATAAACAGTTCATAATACTTTAGTGAGACATAAAATAATATATTTTTAAACCTTCGCTGTTTCATATTCATAATTTTCGTCGGGTAAATTCAAAATACCTACAAAAGTCGAATAAGTCCAAAATGTTTTATATTTCCTTACTTATTTTTCAATAAATGGTGGATCAATAAAATAAAGTTTTTAAATAGACACCTTGTGGATATATCTTATTGCGGTTCTGAGCACAGGCGCCTTCATTCAAACACACCGCCGTGCGCAAGAGTGGTCAACAAACAAGAGTAGCCAGGCCGCACTCCCGCAACAATTGCTTGTCACTTTTATTTCGGAATTTCGCTTTCGACGAGCTTCGATCGCTATCTATCGATATCGAAATCGTGCCTTTGCTTTCTCTACTTTTCTATGTAACACTGCACAACACATTACACTACACTACACTCCACCATGTGTCTTTTTATTTTTGCTAATTGCTAGATATGTTGCATACAGATAATTAATCATAATTTAAAAGTATTTGTAATAAAATTGATCGACCGGGTTTGTTATTTTATTGACCAGGAATTCGAGAGAAATTGTTACAACAGACGTAATATTAACAATATTATATTTAATACATTGGATTTTTAACTACTTACTATTAGAGACAATAGTTTTATTAGATCAAATCTAAGGTGAAGTTAGTATAAGGTGGGGTCACGTTATAAAATCTAGCTAGACCAATTCTACAAAATAAAATCATGAAACTGCAAATGAAAGAGAGTGGCATACCATGAATGAAAGAAATGATCAAGTCATTGTTTGTTTAATTGACTATTAATGTTCGAATTCTTTTCAAAACTGTTAAACCTACAGATCTATATATCTGTGAAACATTGACAAAAAAATATCTATTTTTGTTGATTAATTTATAATTATACATGAAAAAGGTAGCTTCCGTTGCGATTTTGTTCATTAAATATTTTCAGATTTACAGATTAATGGCCGTATTATGGTCAAAACCGTAAGTTTAAATGTGTAAAAAAACTGACAAAGTCACATCTATTTTTATTGATTAATATAAAAATATACAAAAGGGTGCAGGTTCCGTTGCGATTTTGTTCACTATTTACAGATTTAAAACTTACAGTTTCGACCATACGGCCATAAGTAGGTATAAGAGACTTGCAGTTTTGAAGAGACACGGTTATAAATTTCATTGTAAAGAAATTTGTTAAATTAGAGAATAATTTAATTTAAAAATTAATAATAATTGAATTGTTATAATCACTTGTTCCATTCATGGCACTCTGATTCCTAAGTGATTTGAATTAAGATAACGAAAATTTATTATACGTTTTTCTCAAAAAATATATTATTTAAGGGTATTAAAAGTTTGATTTATTGAATTTAAGAATAAAATTATATTCCACATAAGAAAATAAAAAATTTAAAATATAAAAGATGCACCTCAAAACAATGTTTTTGCTACACCACCTTCTTAAGTTGTCTTTATTTCATACTTTCCAATGGCTAAAATGTGTTATTATATAAAAGTATGAAATAAAAAATAACTGTATAATAAAAAAATCTGATGTGACCAGCACATTACCTTCCGTCAGTTATATGTATTTTGTACAAATTTCATACGGAAAGTTCCTTGCTAAATTAAATATTCTATTTCTTGTACATTACCTTCCGGCAGTTGCATGTATTTTATGCAAATTTCATACAGAAAATTTATGTCTTAAATTATTATTTTGTGACGTTTTCTATATAAAGCGTAATGTATCTGCAGAAATAAAAGATTTATTATTATTATTATTATTATTATTATTATTATTATTATTATTATTATTATTATTATTATTATTATTATTATTATTATTATTATTATTATTATTATTATTATTATTATTATTATTATTATTATTATTATTATTATCATTACCTTAAAGCAGTTGTATGTATGTTATACAAATTCCGCATACAGAAAGCAAAAGATCCTATATTTCCAGTAAAATTATAAGACACACACTATGTCAATTTCACTTGACACTGACATCTTTCAATCAGAATTTTCTTAATATAGTAGTTGTTTCCACAGGTATGGCTACTTTATGAAATTTAATTTCTTTATAATTTTTTAACTCTATATCCATTTAATATTAAGTATAAAATGCAGTCAAATCGTATAGAGAATAAAATATTCTTTAATATTTATAATAACATTAAATGTGAAAAAATGATATTTAACATAGTTTTTTCAAGAAAAACTGTTAAAATCTTCAAATGATGGTACTTCTGGTTGACCAATTGTAACCAAAATCTAATCAGCTCTTCATCTGGATGTAACGAAGAAGTATACGAAAAAATTATAATTTTTGAAACTGTAGTATTAGAGTTATCGCAGACGAAAATTTTGTTACACACACACACACACACACACGCACGCACGCACGCACGCACGCACGCACGCACGCACGCACGCACGCACGCACGCACGCACGCACGCACGCACGCACGCACGCACGCACGCACGCACGCACGCACGCACGCACGCACGCACGCACGCACACACACACACACACACACACACACACACGCACGCACGCACGCACGCACGCACGCACGCACGCACACACACACACACACACACACACACACACACACACACACACACACACACACACACACACACACATACAGACATCATCGTAAAAATAGTAAATTCGTATTCTAGGGACCCTAAAACGTGCTTATTGATTAAAAACTCATCATCGAATTTTTTGACCAAAGACAATACCTTCCTTACCTAAAGGTGACGGAAGGTAAAAATAACTATGAAATAAAAAAAGTAACACTGTACTAAATTGTATTATAGTGTAAATAACGTGTGAATAATGAATGAAATTAATAGTGAAAACATTGAATTATCTTGATATTTTCATCAAAATCACATTTTTCTCTTAAAATTTATTTTAAAATTGTTCAACTGAAGAAAGTGATGCTGCAAAAAATTATGTATATAACTCGTGCGTAAAAGGTTTTTCATTTGTGAGCACTGTTTAGCCACTTGTTATATAAAATACTATTTTAAATATTAAATATTTTTGAAAAATAGTATTTCTTGCTAATTTAACCAATCTAGTACTTCTTATAGTTCTCAAAGATAGCAATGATAAACAACTTACGTAAATTAAACAACCTGTATATCTTATTCTATATTTTGAGAACCGTCAATATACATATTTCCTCTTTTAACTTTACATTATTAAAGTTCCAGCATGATACAGCACATTTTGTCTATTTTAATCAAATTAGTATCTCTCAAATAAAAAATTAGTAATAGTAAGCAAGACGGCTGACACACCTGTAAGCGACCAACAAAATGATAAATATTTGAGCAAGATTCGAACCCGGGACGAAGCGAAATCAATGTTCGTACTCTAAGATATCGGCCTCGGCTAAGATATTTATTATTTACTAATATTTATTTGTTAAATAAGATATATTCCACTATGGCATGCTATATCAAAATCACCCGACAATGGGCTACTTGTGTGCCATTTTTTTATTTAATATTTTTGAATAGACGATAAAAACTTGCTACCATATTTTTTCTTTTGGCAAAATTTTCATTAATTGGCCAGAAAAAAATTAATTTTAATATTTAAATCACCGCCATGTATGACGTCGAATTACGCCGAACCAATGAATTGCCGTAAAGCAATAACATCGGTACGTCCAATAGCAACGACATGTGCGGGTAATTTAAACATGACAGATCATCTGTTTGACGTTTGAATAATAGTTTAGAGGTTAATATTTTCGTTTGTCATTTTAATCTTGTACGAGTATATGCTAAGTTAAAATCAATCAAAATCCTGCTTAACAAATCGAAATACGTAATAAAAGTAACAGAGAAACCACGCAAATTGTAAATAATAAAAAAGAGAGACAGTGACAGAAAAATGAATTAATGTCAAAATCAAATTGACACTCATACTCGCTCGCCATCTACAGGTTATATTATTAAATATGCATCCCTGTCTCCAGTACAAAATAATGACGTCAACGAAAATTTTATTTCTTAATTTATTAAAAAACATATTTTTTTAAAATAAAATTTATATTTTTACATACGTTTTCAACTTGACTTTAGGTATTTAGTGATTAAAATAAAATTAATTTTGTTAAAATATAAATAAAAAATAAAGGAAAGATTTGTGCCTCGTAAAAAAAGTAATTTACTCTGATTTGCATACAAAAATTTTTCTACGTCCGTATATTTAAGTCAAGATAATTGCAATTTATCGAATAAAATATTTGTATATTATTTATCGCTTGTACATACATTTATATTTTGTAAGAGAAATGTAAATTAGCAAAACTAAATAAAGTTGCTTATTATTTATGACACTGTCATTAGACCTTTGAGAAAAACAGATTATTTTAATGTGATTCTATATTCTATTTTATCGTTCCAATTTTTTATAGCAATGCTGTTTTTCATCTAGTCATGATTTGCAACACATTGTAAAACAATTGTAACAGTTAATCAGTTTGAAAAATCAGTATTTCATAGTCTACATCTCTGTCCTCAACCTCGGACAAGTTAGTTAGAGCGGGGGCGGCGCGGTGGCGCTGGCCGTGTAACCAAAACGGCCCCAGGGCGCAAGTAGCCACTGCCGCTGCCGCTACACATTCACACTCCACACGCCGTTACATGATCGATGAAAACCAAATTGTAAATTATTACACGCATTTTTCTCACGGGCAGAATTATTGTGTTGCTGGTACCTGTTTCTCCAGCCCAGCCACACTCTAGCGCTGCTTTATTATTCCAGTGGCGATAGCGAGTCATTCAATATCAAGAGTTATTGAAGTTTCGAAATTGTTTCCGCAGGGGGTTGTACAACAAATGTATATGCGTAATATTCCAAAAGGATTTGATCAATAAATTTATAGGTTACAAGTGTAATTGTAAGTTAAACGATGTGTATAATTATGTTTTTTATTCATTGCTAGATGTGACAACTTGTATTTCGAATATTGAGAATCAGACATATGGTTCATATTTTTTAGAATTTTATTATAAATATATTAAAAGGAGTTTCCTTCAACAGTAATTCACTTTACCATTCTTTTCTTCCACTTCATAGAAGCTTCCAACAAATCTTTATTTGGAATGCTGAATGCTTTCAAAATAACTATGAATTGCGCTACTTCAACTTGATGATCTACTTCAGACGAAAGACTCCTATCCTGTATTTTTTTTTTCTCAAAAATGGGCAAAAGTCGCCCATTACCAAATAACATGAATATGGCTGCATTTTACCTTCCGTCACCTTTAGGTCAGGATGGTATTGTCTTTGGTCAAAAAAATTGATGATGAGTTTTAATGCATAAACACGTTTTAGAGTCCCTAGCATTCGATTTTACTATTTTTACGAAGATGTCTGTATGTATGTATATATATATATATATATATATATATATATATATATATATATATATATATATATATATATATATATATATATATATATATATAGATGGATGGATGTATATATGTATGTGTGTAAGTGTGTGTGTGTGTGATGATTCTTTCGGATCGCATAACTCCAATACCACCTTCCCAAAAATTATAATTTTTGCGTATTCCTTTTCTTTACATCCATATGAAGAGCTGATTAGATTTGGTTATAATTGGTTGACTGTAAGTACCCTAAACTGAAGATTTTAACTGTTTTTCTTGATAAAACGCTGTTACATAACTTTTTTTTCACATTTAATGTTATTATAAATATTAAAGAATATTTTATTCTCTATACGATTTGATTACATTTTGTACTTCATATTCAATGGATATAGAGTCAGATATTTATAAAGAAATTAAATTTCATAAAGCAGCCAGCTGTGCTATAACCATGGAAACATCTGCTATATTAAGAAAATTCTGATTGACAAATGTCAGTCTCAAGTGCAATTTACCTAGTATGTTTGTGTTATAATTTTACTGGAAATAAATATGATCTCTTAGAAGAAACTTTCTGTATGGAATTTGTACAAAATACATAGAACTAACTGAAGGTAATGTACTGAATATATGGAATCTTTTACAATAAACTTTCTGTGTGGAATTTGTACAAAATACATAGAACTGACGACGGAAGGTAATGTGCTGGCCACATCAAATTTTTTAAGTTTAATTCTATATTTTCATTCACAACAATACTTTAAAATTGATTAACTAAGTTCTAACTAACTTAACCTAACGGCGGGATAGAACAGTGGTAGTGTGCTAGGCTCTGGACCTCTAATAATGGGCCTCATAAAGCAAGGAGATTTAGGGAAGATCACAAATGATTATTAACTACGTATGTGTGACGTCATTAGATCATAAAAATTATGAATATATGTGCATTGTTCTCGCTGAGTACTCCTCTCTCCTGTTAGGAGAGTGTACTCGTTACTATTTCTACAAAGACTTGAAAGATTCATTGACGGGAAATCGTAGTTCAAATGGGTAAAGCGTCCAAATAGATATGAAGGCCCCGGATTTTAATCTCAGCGAGGATCATAAAGTTTTCACAATTATTTCTTTCTTTTTATTTAAAATCTCCTTGATCTAATAGGCCCATTTTTACGAATACTTGTAATAGTTATTTGGGCATCAAGGATATAAAAGTGATCTTTTTCGGCCGTATCTGAAGTTTGCAGGAGAGTATTTTACAATCACTTGATCACTCACAAAACTATATGTTTACTGTCAAAATAGTTTTTCGAAATCCGTCATGTAAATGTTCAATTACAGGACTTTATTGAGACAACTGAAGTGTAACTAGCCCTATCCTGTATACTTTAAAAAACTAGTTACTTAAGTTTTTTTTTTTTTTCGTAGCAGTGATATGTTTTAAATTTCATGACTATATTATCAGTGCAGAGAAATAGCTCATTACAGGAATAATCACTTTAAACAACACCTCAAAGATTTTAAAATCTGCCGAATCGATTGCGCCACGATTGTGTCTTACTTTACATATGTATAATATATATATATATATATATATATATATATATATATATATATATATATATATATATATACAGGGTGTCTTGGAAATAGGGGGACATGACTTAACCACAGATTCCTGGGCCCAAAATAAGACGATTTAACTAAACTTACCTATATCCGACAGTGCACCGTTTAGCCAGTATTCTGCTTTAAAATCTTTCTAAAAAAAATAATTTTGCTTATAATAACGAAACGCTTTGTTCGATTCGAATGAAATTTGGTATGACAATCCATATGGATATAATTCATCTTTTAAGATGGTATTTGTTATTGTTAGAGAACCAGTACCTAGTGTACGAAACCTGGGTGTCGCTACATTGAATAGACCAGAACTTTTTAATGGCAACTCTAATAATATAAATTTATTGTTTTTGAGAAAGATACATTTAATAGTAAACTTTCGTGTCTCTGCGTAAGTTATGATATCTGTAACGATCAGAAGAAAATAAAATGTAAGTGCCTGCGCCGTGTAATTTTTAAAATAAATTTTATCTAGCAGTCTTTCCAAATGTCAAACAACTTATTTTTAATGACAGTAACAATTGTTTAGGGGTTGTCAAAAATTTCCTTTGCCGTAATTTAAAACTAGTAACATATCCGTTTGTTCGGCCTTATAGTATTTTACTGCTTTTATTATAATAAGATGATTAAATAATGTTAGCTCTCTCCTAAACAACTTTAGAAGATTGACAACTCATAAAAAATTGTTTCTGTTATTAAAAATTAGTTGTTTGACATTTGGATAGACTGCTAGATAAAATTTATTTTAAAAATTACAATACTTTTTCTCGAAACGCATATTTTTTTAGCATTTTTACAACCCCGTGAATTGACGAGTCGTTCATGTTTTTTTTTTACTAATAACTTAATACAGTAGCAACAGCTATGAAAAATTTTGTTTTAGCAAATGACAGTCCTGTCATTTGTTGCAATTAAATTTTGACACTACTAATAAACTTGTTTATATGGTAAAATTCTGTCAAAATGCTTAAGTTTACTAATAGCGAGTACACGACACGACAATACTACATTTTACTTTGTTATTGACATAAAGACACCGCCATTCAGTTGCGCCAACGCATTCAGACGGAGCGTTGTCCAAATTCTGTTCCTAATATTCGCACATTTGTAAATCTTCTACATCTTATCACAGTACGAAGTGTCACATATGATAATTTTAATAAAAGCAACAATGTTTTCAGCACATAGCAGACTTCAAATTTTGCAAATGGCTATTATTCTTCACTGATGAGGCTAGGTTTACTAAAGAAGGTCAGCCGTATGCATAAGTGCAAGCTTAAAATGATTTTAGCAGCATTTTACGTAGTGGCCAGTAACATCGGATAAAATGCTATTAGCGGGATGGTATGCATAGTTGTACTTTTACTGGTCACTACTAAATAGCCAACTTGCATTATATTTAACCTGGCAACATTGTAAAATTTGGTTATTTATTACGCTGACAGCTGTCAGTTCTATATGTTTTGAGGTAGAATATCATTTTGTGTATTATTATAGCGTCTTTGTTATTAGATTTTAGTTTCTAGTTGATTAAACCAGTTATATTAGGTTATATAAATTAAAAAATAGTGGTTATAAGTGGATATACAGTTATCAAGTGCTGTCATCACATATATCAGGGAGTATGTTTATAAACGGATTGTTACATTTTAATTTGAATAGTCAGGCATTTTATATATAAAACTAAACACAATGTAAAATGGAAGAGGGCTTGTTGAATAGGTATACACGAGGAGGTGGAAGAAATAGAAGCAATACAAGAATTTATTGGAATCAATGACGAATTGTACCCTTGTCGTATGGTTTACTAAAATTTGATAATAGTGAAATAAGTGGCAGATAATAGTTTCCAATCCCATATTCAAGAAACCTATTAACACCCTTATTAAATCCGATCACATGCAGAACAGCGTTCAATCGAGCGCACATCCGAACGAGGAATGTTGTGGGAAGATTGTTTGGAATAATGAAAAATAAATTTTGATGCTTATTTAATGGACTACAACTTCATATAGAAACGGCAATAATTGCAGTGGCCATAACATTTGTGTTAATGAAAGAATCGAAGAGCCTGATGAAGAATTCGCAGATGATGAAGATAAAGAAGACGATAGCAATATTCCTGAAAGGCATCCTTCGAAAGCAATATATTGAAAATATTTTAATTAAAAACAAATATAATGCAAAAAACTAAAGTGTTAACAAATTGCTTACAGTTATATGTAGAACAAAGCTAAAGACAAACAAAATGTGAACTAAAATGTGAATAAATTATTCCTTTACATGTACAAACTTATTGATAAATACTAAATAAATTTAAACTAAAAAAATATTGACACTATTTACAATTCTTCCCGTTTTTCCCTTAAAGCTGCAATTCTTGCTTCTTGGTATTGTTTCTCAATTTATTTTTAATTGATACATCTCTTCGGCATACATTAACACCACTACAACTACTTTTTTTAAACCGTTGTTTATAGGTTTACCTTAAAAGTGTCATAAACATGCGTCAGTTGGTTATTAACACTTAGTTACCAACTAACAATTTAAATCCTACCAAATGTCACTATACATAAGGTTTTTCTTAGTGACATTTTAAATTGTTTTTAAAATTATCTAAGTGACCACTAACAAATTTATGCATACGGCTGGGTGTCTTTAGTGTATAATACACATCACAGCAGACGAAATTTCTCATACTGTAAAAATTTTCATTAAAACATGTTTAAGCGGTAATAATAAATGGACGACTAATTGGTACTCGTTTATATCTCGTTTAACTGGACAAGAGTTTGTACTAAAATTTTTGAATAACGTATTTAAACTATTATGATTTGTCGAAGATAAACAATAACTCATCTCGTAACCTCATAACTATGCTCTTCCTCTATTCACAGATGTTTCAAAATCTGTTTTAATACACAATTTTATAATTTTGTTATACAAACTTTAAATTTCATTATTTTAAAAATTATACGAATTTATTTATAATAAATATGTTTTCCGTTGATTGTTTATTAATTACTGTGTCTGCTAGAAAGCAAACACCAGCCGACAATTTTTGTGCCGTGTGAATCGAATTTAAATTCAGACAACAGAGGGCAGCAGCGATCTGACCATAGGCAGGTAACTAAATTTTTAAAAAATCTTTACAGAATTTAAACTCAAAAACTAGAAGATTTAGAAAAAAAATATTAAGAAATATTGTTGCTTTCGATGAGTTACGTTATGAGTTAAATTTAATGTACTTATTTCATTTACGGCCGGTTTCATAATAATTCGTAAAAGTAAACTTTACATAAAGTTAAACTTTATTTTAAAGTGACTTTATATATACTTTCAAATATGTTTCATAATAAAAATTTCCTTTACTTTAAGTAAAGTAGTAAATGATTTTAGAAAATATATTGTTTTATTGGATTTAGTATTAAATACACAATGTGATGTGAAACCACTTCTAAAAATTTTAATAAATATGTCTTGTGATTTATTTATTTATTTCTTGCTAATTTTATTATTTCTTCTATCTGTTCCAATACAAATTATATTTTATTTTCCATAACCTAAATCTGTCATAAATTTCATTTTCTTTCCACATATTCAAATTATTAATATACTTTTCGTTGTTTAATATTAACATCTTCGTCGGAACTTGATGAATAAATTGAAGAAATATTTTTTATCAAAAATGTGGAATCGAAACTGATATTATATTTCTACTTTAAGCTCATAAAAGAACTCTCGCATGACTTTATTTTAAAGAACTTTAAACTAACAACTTTAACTTAAAATTGAATTATGAAACGCTTTTTTCACTTTTAAATCAAACTTTAATATTAAAGTAACTTTATATTTATTATGAAACCGGCCGTTACACCCTGTATATTACATAATTATGTGAACAACAAAATTTGGCACACAAAACCGTCGGCCATTGAATCACATTAACACAGGATCTATCCTTAATCGTTCTTTTTTACATTTACAAGTAATTATTATAGAATAATTGTTTACTTTCTATCATCATGCTTACAAGAACAATGTGACGAATCTGACAATAAAACTGTCATTCAAATTAATGCATTCATTGACTGTCGTAAGATTAATTGATTCCGGAACGAATATTTCATGTTTGTATTTCTAATTATTTTTATTATATTGATATTGTCCTAATTTTGTGCTTTCATGGTCTAGATTTATTAGATATACTCAATATAAGTATTAGTACAACTTTTTTTTATTAACAAGAAAATAATAATTAGTTCAAGACAAATGATTGTTAGATACTTTCCGATAATGTCTGCTTCAAACAAAACATGTGTCTACCAAACACGTACAAAACTTAATTAATTATGTTTCTATTCTTGTAACTATAGATAAATTATTATGTTGTAGAACCAAATTTAGGATAAAGTCAAAGAGCAATCTCTTGCTTAATATAATTAACAATTAATATAATTTACTCTCCACGGTTTTAGCCAATTATTTCGCAAGGTTGTACACCCGTCCAAAAATTAATTAAATTAAATATATACATTATGACAGCATCCATTTTTTCTCTGAACAAAAACGAATCACGTCAACAAGTAGAAACATTTTAATACAAAACAAATTCTAATCGCCACCACCGCCTGCAAAAATGCGGATATCCGTTTCTGATTCATATCCAATTAGTAGGAGCCGCATTCCTTGTTGTCCTTACTTGCCAGGCAACTGGTCAAGGTTCGTGGAGTCTAATTATAAATAATAGTATTTATTCTTGTGGGCAGATATATTTATACATATCGGATAATAATGCACAATATGTATCTGTACGACCAAGTAAGTTATAATTAATCATATTTGTTTATATACGAAACACCTGTATCATAATAAATCCGGCTCTACATGAAATAATGTCAACAAAATAGAAAGTAAGGAAAGAATGAAAAAGATATTGATGAATATTCAGTGGTTAGTACAAAATCGAAGGACTTCATCAGAATGTCATCAATATTAACTGACGAGTGAAAATCACTGATTTTCAAACAACCGTGCGGAAAACGGAGTATTTTTTTGATAATTATAAATACATTAACAAGTACTTTAAGAATAAATACGTGTATTAACTGTAAACAAAAAATTGCACATAACACAAAATTTTGAAAAAGACGCAACACATATCTCTTTTATCCACTAAAGAAAAATCAATAAGTTCTTCCGTCAAAACGAAATACGGAGCTATCCTTATTATACGCTCACCCCTCGATGTCATTTTTAAAAAGTAACATACATTTTACTAATAAATTACCACTATCACACACTTTACTTTAAACAACGGCTAGCAAGACTGTATGACAGTTAAATATAAAGGTCATGTTTATATTGACCAAAAATCGTGACTGATATTAATAGATAAAAGAGAAAATTGCAACAAATTTTTAATGATTTTTATGGATTAAGGGGGTAACTGCAAGTAGAAGTGAATAAAAGCGGTATTTACTTCAGTTACCTCCTTCATTTTTCAGAATATTCGTGAAAACATGCTGCACTTACCTTTTGTAGCTACTCGTGATTTTGCTATTTATGATTATATTGATATACTGAACAGATTTTCGTGAAAAATTTAAAACTGTTATGTTAATAAGGACATATTACATTTTTTCTAAAATTGATAAACCGGAAGTGATACTTTATTTGAAGCTCTGAACAGATTTTCGTAAAATATATATTATGATATATTCCAAAACTTGTCAAATTTGGTATTTAAGACTCCTATAGGAAGGGGGGCAACGTATTAGATTTTGGCTAAAATTGATAAACCGGAAGTGATATATATTATGATATATACCGAAACTTGTCAAATTTAGTATTTAAGACTCATATATGAAGGGGAGCAACATATTAGATTTTGGCTAAAATTGATAAACCGGAAGTGATACTTTATTTGAAGTCCTGGACATATTTTCGTGGAAAATATATTGATACAATCCAAAACTTTTCAAATTTGGTATATAAGACTTTTATATTAATGACAACGACATACATATTATGTTTTTTCCTAAAATTAATAAACCGGAAGTAATACTTTATAGAAAAATATAAACAGATTTTCTTGAAAACATATATTATAACATGATCCAAAATTTATCAAATTTGGTAATTAAAACTCGATTTTGATTATACTTATATGATAAGTATACTTCATTGGTACTTAATTTCGAAAAATTTCGTATTACAGACTTTTCTATTTATTGGAACGAGAAATTAGATTTTGGTTATTTGTTGGTGTACAATCGATCAATCGGAAGTGATACTTTACTTAAAGGTCATTGCTATTTTAAACATGGAATTGACGGGATGTTATGTGCTGGCCACATCAGATTTTTTTAATAATCCACTCGATTCTTCAATAATTGTTAATGGTCTGTTTTGCATACCGGTCAATGGAGTTCATTAAAACTTAGTCCTTTGTCCTTTTATTCAATAATAAATAATTATTGAATATCTGCTGTTTGAAACAAAGAATATAAACAAGTTATTAGTTTTGTTTATTTTAATTAGCATCCAATTTTTTAAATAATTTTATTCGTTTTTCTAGTACACATACAAGGTGTAACAGAAATAAGTACATTAAATTTAACCAGTAAGCACTCATCGAGAGCAACAATATTTTTAGTATTTTTTTTCGAAATCTCAATTTATTAAGTGGTAAAAATACTTCCAATTTTGAACGTATACAGAATGTATGAGATATGTGCATTAAATGGAAGAACTGGTCTACAGCAACAATATTTTTCAGTAACTTTTTTTTTTAAATCTTAATTTTATTATTGTTTTTATGCCGATAATGAAATTTTTAGCAAAACAACACAGTATCTAGAAGGTTTACAAAAAAATTACCAAGAAATATTGTTGCTCTCCATGAGTTGTGTCACTGGTTAAATATAATGTACTTATTTCTGTTACACCCAATATTGTAATTGCTCAAAATAACGGCCACCAACTTCAATGCAACCATACAACCGGCGAGCAGCCCTATCACTACAACGAGGTTGGCAGTACCATGTTAGCCTAATCGCAACTGTATGCTCATTCATAATGCATCTACAATCCAATGCTAAAAGTTAAAATAAACAAAACAAGAAACCTGTCAGCCTGTAACTCGATAACGGATATGAGTTTTTTAGTCAAAGTTAGTCTATTTTGCATCCCCTGCATACTATATAAATTTGTATAACACGTATTCATTAACATCCCGTATAATTTTCATTAAAATGAGTTTATAAAGTATATATTTTTTACAAAGTAAAAGTTTTTTTAACGTAATTAGGTGAAAAATAAAACAGTATGACACTTTTTTCACGCTTTTATTGGAGACGAAAAAATGTATACAACTAGAGTAAAAAGTCTTATTTCACTTATAGGATTTGAAATATTTGTGAAATAAGACTAAGCTTTCTACTCGTGTTTTGTAAATATCTATTTCAATGGTGTAATTTTTCTTTATTGAGTCCATATAAAAATTATAATATTGACCTCATAATTCGAAATCTAACAATAGCATTCGAAAGACTATAAAAAAGTGTTCTAAGGAAGACCAAAATTCTATATTACTACATATTTAAAAGTTCGTTATGAAAGAAGCAAAAAAAAATAAATTTTTATATTTGTCTATGAACTTATAAATATTTGAGAAAGACAAATACATCTTTAATATATTGTGTGCTAATAAGGAAACTTTGCTCTAATTTAATCAAATTATCTCTTGATTTCCGAAATCTCAATGGTGAACCTTGAAAAACGGGCATCTGTATGCTATGAACTATGTAGGTAAAGAGTTACAAGCACCAAAATATTTTGACACGTATGTCGGTGTAATGTGACGGTTTAGCACAAAGAAAATAGATAAGAATATTTCTAAAAAATAGATTTTTTTCTTATTTTATTTCTACATATTTTAGTTTGTATCTTTCAAATTCATTGATATGCGTTGTTTTAACCGTTAAGTATTAAGAATTTGAACCCACGACCTCTAACTTATTAGGCGAGATGATAGAGCAACTATTGCATATATTTTCTATTAAATTATGGAATTAATACTAGAACCTATTTAATATTTCAGAAATATATTTATAACCATGTTATAAATTGCTATATTGAAAATTAATTTCTCAATAAAATAAAAATTATTAGGTATTAATTTATGAGAAACTAAAAATAGCAATAAAAACAACCGAGGATATATTTTTCAAAGCTAATTGATATTTAGAAATGCTAACCTAGAAAATCAATTATTAATTATAAAAAATAAATTAATTATCAATAATATAATAAAATATTTTTTACACAAAACTTGTTTCTCTACTGATAAAAAACTCCCATATCACAAATAAAGCAATAAAACGTTTGGAAATAGTCCACCATCTCCATGGGTGTCCCGATCCGAAATTTTTTAATTTAATAACTTTCCTTTCCAATACTGCCATTCATTTGTTTTTAGAGCAATTAGTGCTGCATTCATCATTAGAACAGTTAAGCATTCGAACTAACAATTCATCGGATTGAGTTATCTGTCAAAAAGAAACAGTTGAAATGCGAAATTAATGACGTGAAACAAAATTATACCTTTGGTTTTTGACAGCTAACCTGCTATTTTCTACTAGCGAACAGATTGAAATAGAATTGCAAATAATTAATAATATTAAACAGGTAACTGTTAAATTTTGGTATGGCGTTTGTTTCCCGTTTAAATAAATTGTTGTTAGTATATAATTAACCTTAAATTGTAAAACAATAATTTGTTAATCTGTGCAATCCTACGATAATATAGTAACATATACCCAATAATTTTTGAAATGAAATTTTTAAACAACCTACTTAAAAATTAAATAAGAATTAATCATCAAACATAATAGATTGTGCCAATAGAAAATCATACATTAGCATACTATATGTATTTTTTGTCAAATTTTATATAATCAAATTTAATTTCACGTTTACTCGAGGTAAACAAAATATATAACTATAATTTAAAAATCACGTTCCTACTTAATAAGCAAAGAACAGTTAGTAAGTGACAAAATATGATTTCGCAAGACAATTTTTATAAAAATTATGGTACCTAATAGGAAATTAATTTTGAAATTTCGATCCAAAAATTTATCAAAGATTATATCAATTTCATTTCGTTTATAGTTTCATTCTTTTTTATTTATTTTTAAATATAACTTATTAACTATTCTAATGCCCAGTTTTATAAAAGATGGATAAGTAAATTACTAGCAAAGTAAAATTTACTCTTGAAGTAAAATGGTTTATTCCAGAGATTTTCGTTTTATAAAGCAAGAACAAAAATATTATCGAAGTAAATCTACAGAATAAATTACTCCACCGATTTTTGAAGAAGTAAATTTTACTCTATAGAATAAATTTGATACATGTCAAAATTAATTAAATTAAATTCATTATAAATTTCGTCATTTTTGCTTTGTCTATTTCTGTGTAATTTTTCCCCGTTCTCTTTTTTTACATTTTAGTTGATACTTGGCACTTTATGACACTTTATTTTCTATTTTGATTTTTGGAACATGGAACATACAGAATATAATATTATTAAAACATACATAAAACATATTCCTGCGGCACGTTGTTTGGAATAGATCTTCTGGAGTTGGAGATTGACATCGTCAATAGTACCGTCTAGTAATATTTTATCCTGGATTTATCAATCTCTCTTAAGCTCCAGTAGTGGAAAGATTAGACGGTATAAGAAACGGTAGCCTGTAGCCGTAGCATCTTCATGGAGGCTCTTTTCCCTGTCTCCAGTTAAAAGTGTAGTTGCAAAATGCATAAAAATTTAAATTTCATTACCATTCTGACGTACAGGTTCTTAATATAGTGACAAACAATATTAAATGTATAAAAATATAGAAAATATTAAAATATCTATATGCAAAAATCACAAAATAATGACAGATGTCATGTCTCTGTCGGTAAAACACTAGCAAGATCAGTAGGATAAAATATTTACTCTGTAAGTAGTTATTTTACGCTGTAACTTGTTTTATAAAACAGATGTTTTTATTAACTCATCCATTAAATTTACTTTCATAGTAACAACAAAATATGGACACTATCTAATTCTAAGAAATTATAAAAATATATACCCATATTTTGGATTTCATTCCCCAGATCTATTATTACAAAAATTCACAAAAAAATACTAAAATATATTCGAAAAATAAACCACGGCTCGGTGCTTGTTTCAAGTGGTAACCACCTGGTTTTATAACCGGGCATGAATAAACGAATGCTTTGGCCATGATTATCTGTCACATGAACCGTCAGTTTAAGATAAATTTTTATTAAAAGATATATTGAAATTATAGAAGCGTGGATGTTCTTTAATGAGTTTATTTTGACTAATAGTAGACTTTTTAATCATGTTTCTTCTTTTAGTAAAGTTACAACAAGAATGCCTATTCTCAGATTGACTCATACTTCTTGTTTATTCGAAGGTTATGCCCGTGATAAGTTTATTTCGAATACCACTATTGCTACTTTTCTTATTTTCATAAATGTCACACAAATTACATACAACAAGATTCTAACCTAATTTCTAATGTCTAACCGCCATAACCGTCAACTTCGCGCGGTTGCTATGGTCATGCAAAAGTAACTAAAATTTTCATGAACCGTATTCGAATTTGTAACCGGTTACTGAAAAATCTAATCGCGGTTAGCGTGGTTCCTTTTTCGAATATACCTTGAATATAACCAAAAACAATTGAAAGATTTTTATGAAAACCAAATATATCCAAAAACTTATATTTTGAGGAAATAAATTCTCATTTCAAAATTGTTCATTATTATGACTGTGGTAATGTAAATGTTTCTCCCTACATATAGGCATAAAAGCATAGTTCGAAATTTTATTTTATGGATCCATCATTTAAAAAGTAAAAAACATTTGAACTGTGACAAGGCGAGGGTAAGCGCAATAACAGATAAATAACTTTTTATAAACTCTTCTAAATTATAGTTTCAATATTCATATTTTAACTCTGTTTAAGTTATAAATGTCAAAATTCAGTTTAGAAATTCTTATCGTATTATGATAGTCACGACATTTATTTGTTGATAATTAAGTCTAGAAATTATTGTGTATGCGTACGTGACTATGGATGCCCTTGCCTATGCACCCCATACCCGTAAGATAATCCTGTCCTGGAGATAGCGTTTTGTTTTAAGGCAGTCGGCATTAGTTAGCCATGGGATAAACATGGAAGAGTCGGTATTAGTTAGCCATGGGATAAACATGGGAGAGTCGAAATTAGTACTTGGCGTCGGAAAGACGTGTTTTGTTGACGGAATGTAGTGTTTTAGTTTTGGGGCGCGAGTGCAGAACGCCCGCTCGCAAGGTTACAAAATGTAACAGTTTTGTTAGTTATGTTTAATTAAGTTATATTTAATCATGTAAATAAAAGTATTAGTAAGTGAAATCAACAAGTTGTGTTCATGTCCGTAGTGATCATCAGTGTCAAGTGTAAAAAGTTAAAGTGTAAAGTGTCTGTGTGTTCTTCCATCACACGAAGTCGTTGACGCCAGCCATCCGAGGCGTCCACCAGTCATCATCGTAGTCAGCAGTATTATCAGTCAGCTTCTCAAAGACCCCCCTCGTGTTACAGTGGCGCAGTCGGTAGGATAGGATAATGAGAGTAATTGTTTACTTTTATTTATCCGAAAAGTTCCTACATCAGTTTCAGTATTATTAGTTTGTGACCGAGGAGAGGGTACTTGGTGTACAGTATGTACACATTTGCGACCACGACGCCAGCGATGATACAGCAACCCAGGCCGTATCAGCCGTCACCAGATATGCTTGAGATATTGCTTGCAATAGATACGTTCTCTGGTGAAGGCAAGAAATTCAAATGTTTGTAATTGACACATAAATGTCACTGTCAAAAATATTTGTATGCCACTGTCAAAAATATTTGTACATCATTATGAAGATTATGAAAATAAAAATAGTCAACAATATAAAAGGAATTTGCGAAAAACTGACGAATATAAAAAGGAAAGTAGAAAAAGAAAATTTCAGGATATTGAATATAAAGAAAATGTATGTATTATACATAATTTATATTAAAATATCCCATAGATTTTGCAAATATATGTGAGACACAGAGGTTATTCTAACGTGCAGTTGGACACAAAATGTGCAGTGGAAAATTAAAAACTGTGCAGTTGTTTTTCATTTATTGCGAATAAACCAAATAAAATATATATATATATATATATATATATATATATATATATATATATATATATATATATATATATATATAAAACTAAAAATAATATAGACTTTATATACAAGAAATTTCCAAATCTGAGTCACAAATTTTAAGGGTATATAGTATAGATCAAAATGAGTAAAAACGCTTCATCAAATCAAATCTTCAATAGTTTCCGAGATACAAGGTATGAGTTTTTAGGGAATTATATCTTCTATCTCAAAAACTATGAATTACCACTTTTGTTTTTTAAAAAATCAAATAATTGTACTAATATAAATGTTGTGGCGACATTGGCCAATATTTATTGGCATATACAAAATTTTGTTCGATCACTATCTTTGTCAGTTTTTCTTCGATTTTTCCTTTTTCCCGGAAACAGTTGAAGATCAGACCTATGATGATTCAACTTTTTTTACTCGTTTTGGTCAGTACTATGACACATGTTTAGAAACACCTGTATAAGCACTAAAATTGTGCCAGTTATTCCGTCAGCCATAATCTACAAACTCTTCGCTTGCCTCATCCTCATCATTGACATTGGCCTAAGCAAAAATACGATTGTACCATCTTTGTTGTTTGGCTTTAGGGGTTGCCTTGACTGTGTGCTCATGTTTATTTAACCAAATTATTATGGCTTGCCGGAAATCTCACTCTGACAGAGAAGGCATGTTGTAATAAATATTCAAAAATGCATTTTCGGAATCTATTGACAAGCTATTCCGAGACACGATTTTTAGAGTGTTGTTGGTACTTAAGTCTTTCCACATCCGCACTATAAGGTTTGGCAGCCAAAATCCTCGCGAAAATTTTAGTTGCCGTAAGGAATTCCGAAGAAATAGTTCAGAACTTAACTAATGGTGCGATTATGGTCAATAAATTTAAAAATTTAACGCTGTAAGTACCAAGGTAACATAATTTAAATCTCAAAGTTATTATGGTCACAATTTAAAATTCAATTTTACTGTAAATTCCTCTGTAACTTTACATGCCCAAAATGTTCGCCGTAACACTAAATTTGTGGTTATAGTAAATGTTTACTTCACTCAAAAATTGTTCCAATATGAAATTCATACCAATAATTCTACAAATGATTGCCGAAGAAGATGATATTTGATAATTTTACCGCGGGGTATTTGAAAATCAAATTTTTCAAAGGTCAATAAAAGATAAAACGGCTTTTTAAAAACTCTTTATTCAGTTAAAGGTTATTTTTCTATATAGTTTCAAGTTTCCCTGAACATCTAAGCAACTGCGCCATCGAATTGACAGCTTTTTAATTCTCATATAAAATAAAAATGTTGTGACTAGTACAATGTCTCTCAGTCTCTGGACATTTTCATTTTATGTTACATGGGATTTTGAGATTGAATGACCGCCAAAGTATTAATCAGCTTACACATTTCCTACGGCTGGCAAATTAAGAAGGGCGTCAAAAATTGATAACTAAAATACATACAGAATTATTTCGTTCTATAACATGACCTATAAGATATAACTTCTGCATTAACATTTTAAAGAACACAAAAATATTGAAGTATAATAATTTGATTTTGGAGTAAATAAATATGAATTGTTTACAAATCGCAGGACCTAGTGCGGCTGCACCGTTCACACCTGCCCCAAGTCGGCCCTGTATATTTAAAAGTAATCATTCATTTATAGAAATATAAACTGACTTGTTGACATTTATCAGTTGTTAATTCCTCCCATTTTTTGTCTACGTAACCATTTGGAAGTATAGGATTTATAATTCCTGCTCTAAAGACAAAATATTTTTCAATGAATTAAACATATTCTTCATTTTGTTCATTTGATGTATTGGCGGCGTTTTTTGGGCGCAATACTAGTTCTACATTAAAATTAATATTAAATGAATAACACAACTATTTATTTTATTTATATGAAAACTTACACACATGTTACTTCATTCGTGTCTCCGTGTTATAAAAAATTCTAACCTGACAAAACATTTAAATTTTTGATAGTTCGTAAATAGTGAAGTTAGTTGCATAGCTACCTTCCATTATTTAAATAAACTTTTTAAATTTGTTTGACCATAATAACACAAAGATAAATAATTTAAGTTTCAAATTTAAAGAGCTATTTAAATTTAAATTTAGCAGTATTTACAGAAGTGACCATAATCGCACCATAACTCTGGAAGCGTCAGTTTCCCCTACTTTTCTATATGTGAATTGTTTTAGTATTGCGTCATAATCCAACTTGAATTAAGTTAAATAAAGATCTTTCCCTAAAATATTATAAACCTATACTATGTTTCATTTAAGCCATTCAGTATTGCTGAGAATAGGGAATAGTTTTGAACTCTCTGATTGTCTGAAATCGGAGACAATGTGCAAGTTTTTCCAATGTAATTTTAGCTACTTAAAATTGGCGTTGATGCGACCGACAACTGCTGAATGGCTTAAATGGAACAGAGTATACAGCGATTTATTTCCTCTATGTGCAGTGGAAAAACATCCTTAGAATAACTTCTGGAGACATGACTATATTTGTATTTAATAGTTATTTGTGTATCAAGAGCCTTCAATTTACGAGCACGAGCAATAAAGATACTTTACGCTAGAGATGCACACATAATTTTTTCTACGACTTTACTAACGAAATAAAAAAATAATAATATCTATTTAGTAAGTTCAATTCAATCTTAACCAATTTCCTGTTTTGTGTTGCTGTAACCATGACGATATGAGTAAATAAATAATTTTGATGCCAACAATCATTGTTTTATGAAAAGTTTTCACACATACATCAAAAATTTGCTCAAAAATCTCCGAAAATAGTGAAGATAGTGATTTTCCTTGCACTCCTCCAGATATATTCGAAACGGCGCAAAATGCTTCCTTAAGTTTATTACCTTTAAAATCAAGAGCATTATACGAAAAGAATTATAACCTCTTCATTGATTGGTGTAAGTTAAAAAAAAACAAGAATTACAGTGAAAATGTTTTACTAGCTTACTTTTTGGAAAAATCTAATGTAATGATATCGTCTTCTCTTTGGTCCATTTATTCCATGCTAAAATCAACACTAGCAGTTAAGAACTATATTGATATCAGCAAATTCAAGAAACTAACTGTTTTTTTAAACAAAAATCAGTTGGTTATAGACCAAAAAAATCTAAATCTTTAACAAGAGATTAAATAAATAAATTCGTGACTGAAGCCCCAGATGATCATTTTCTTAGGATGAAAGTTGCTCTTATATTGGGTGTTGCTGGAGCATGCCGACGCGACGAATTAGTTAGGATGACTGTAGATGATATTGAGGATAATGAGTCCATTATAATTGTGAAGATTCCAGACTCAAAAACTAATGTGCAGCGAACATTTATTGTTGATGAACATAATCTTTTGTCAATGTACAGAAGATATGTTGCTCTTCGACCCTCTAACATATCATCTCGGCAATTATTCATAAATTATAAGCATGGCAAATGTATCGCACAAGTTGTTGGAATGAACACTATAAGAAAAATTCCATTTAACATTGCACAATTT
This sequence comes from Harpalus rubripes, assembly GCA_963082715.1. Classification (NCBI taxonomy): domain Eukaryota; kingdom Metazoa; phylum Arthropoda; class Insecta; order Coleoptera; family Carabidae; genus Harpalus; species Harpalus rubripes. The sequence goes on from OY720457.1 coordinate 23,142,054, forward strand.
CTGAATTTACCTGATTCGAAATCATTTACAGGCCATTGTTTCCGCAGATCCTCTACTACATTACTAGCTAATTCCGGAGCTGACATTATGACTCTAAAACGTCATGGTGGCTGGCGTTCATCAGCTGTTATAGAAGGTTATGTTGATGAAAGTTTGAAAAATAAAATTGATACAGCGCATAAAATTTTAACAAACAAGGAGAATCAAACTTCTGCCACTGCCACACTAACTGAATATTCTAGTGAGAATGTCACAGTCACAGAATCTAATTTATCCTCGTCAGCTGTTTCAAGCTCTGGAATAAATATACAAAACTACCAAAACTGCACATTTAACTTTAACATTGTCGGTCAATGATTAAATCCACTAAGTTTGTTAATTATGAAATATATTTATAGTTGTAATTAAATGTACATTCACCAACAGAATAAAGTTGTAACTTAATTAAATAAATAAGTTGGTAGCGTAGCTAACTTCGTATTGTTTGTAGCACATTTGTAGTGTAAAACAGAACCTAACGTATATTTTAGATTTCGTAAGTATTGTTTTAATAAATTAAAATTTCAACAATAATATGTATTTATCTAAGCGAGCAAATTAAGTACTTTACCGCGCGTTGCTATGGGAGACGCCGTAAAGTATTTTTTTACTCGTTCTTTAGTAATCATTAACTTTACGATAACAAAAGAGAGCATAAATATCAACTTTTCATGGTGGTCGTAGAAAAAAATATTTTTCGTTTTATGCGTACAACCAGGTAAAATATCTGGCGAGAGGTTATGTGCTGGCCACATCAGATTTTTTGTTTTAGAGAAAACTCTACATAGACTTAAACTTATAATAAATGAAATTTCTTCTAATTTTCATATTAATTGTTATTGAAACAAAAACTTACTTTTTATTTTATATGTAATTTGTATATTTTATTAGAATAAAACAATTATAACTCTCTAAAAACCTTATTTCATTCCACATACCTTACGTTTAGTTTAGAATTCTGCCGCCATTGGCGAATTTTAATTTTGGAAACCCAATACTTCGAATACCAAATTTGTTTTTAGCGTAAATGAGTAAAAGTACCTATGTAAACTTCCCTATATACGGTATAGGTTTGCAGAGCATTGATATCGCTCAGTATTCTGATATGTAATTACCCTCTTGTGTATATATTTTCATAAAGAACCGTTACTGCATCCAGTAAATTCCTCTCAAATTACCAGTACTTCCCTAAATGTTTTGAGGAAGCAGTCTACAATTTTAACTCAGTCTCCGAGTGTAAATAATTACAGAGGCGCTTGGCTCGCACGCTTCGGAAATTATAACATAATATAGCACCCAACCCATCCCGACCCAACCACCGGTCTCTATCCCTTACGGTACGGTTGTCGGCGAGGCAGCTGCTTTGTGCCTTGTTAGAGATCCTAAGACGAACCTCCCACATCGAGAATTAATATTTAATTTTCGACCCAGGAAATTGGAATAAATCTAAATGCCTCGGTAGTAGGTTTATTGTTTTTTACTACAGATATTAATCAATATTAGTTGAAGGAGGTTAATTAATTTACTACAGGAAGTATTAATTTAAATTAGGATAAGATTAAGATTCCAATCTAAGAAAAAATATGATATAAAAAATTGTAGGGTTGAAATGGACTTAAGATTGTCTTTTATAACATATGGAATACCTAAAATTAAGTGAACAAGTTCATAAGCATAATATCGCAGTGTAATGAACTGGTCTCCAGAAGTTTTATTCCACCTCAATTTTTTTTGGAAAATACTAAATTTGATGTACTTGAGAAAAAAAAATGTTATTATTGAAAGTTTTCTGGTTAAGTAGGTATATAAAAAATTACTGTTCTACGAAAGTACAATTTAAAAAGATTTCTGACATAAAAATGACTGAAAGTAGACTTTTACAACTGCGTAAAGAAAAAAAAATCGCACTCATATTTCACATGCGAATGAAAACATTGGACAAATCTAGAACGTAGATGTTCGAATATACGACAATTGTGATGTCCTTCAATATAAAAACCTTCTTCAAAGTAGCTATAATTTATAATAAATTACTAAATAATATTTTATACACATATTTTATAGATATTACTACAGCAAAAAATAGTTTCCCAGTCGGTGTCAGCACAGATTATAGAGCAAATTGAACTATGTACCTATAAACGAAACATTATTGCACAATGCCATTTTAACTTTAATATGGAGGTCCTTGCTAACGTAATACTAAACCATGATCAGAGCAATCACTCATTTCGGATTGGTATCTTCTACTTACAGCTCATGTCTGTGGTAACGTTAGAAGAAATTATGTTATTGCTGAATTACCTGCAGTTTTACTGATATTATGTTGGCAATTTTAAAGCAGGATGAGACAAAAATTACATATTATTACTATACCCTGTTTTTAAAATAAGAGGAATAAATTCTAAAGTAAAATATAGAGTACTTTAAAATAATAATAATAGTTATAAATTTAAATTATTATATTTTCAATCTCGACAATACGATAGGTAAAATAACGTGAAGTAACATTATCAATTATACAACCGTACAACATTGACACATTTTAAAATAGTTATTTTCGTAACAAGTTATAAAAAAATACCAAATATCATGCGAGTGTCCTAATACACGCATTGCTTTATAAAGGTGTACTAAAGTTATTGTAATAGTAAAAATTAAGAATTTTTTTTTTCTGTACAACTATATTCTATGTTCTCATATGATTTTTTTAAAATATAATTATACAGGGTGTACAATACAGCGAATCAAATTTACTCAAGTTCAAATAACTATAACTCGTCATTTTCAAATGGAACAACCTATATTTTATTAGTTAGTTGGGTTTCTTTTTGTGTAATCTTTCTTTATTATTAAGGATATTCTATGTCTAAAACCAATCATTTTGGAGTTATTCACCATTTTTATCTAAATTTATTTAAATTAAATCTAGTACTATGGAGATTGTGTTTTTAATAAAAATAAGATATAATTGCAATAATAGACAATAGTTTGTATTAGCCAATAAATAAAACCGATCATTATTAATATTAGTGAGATTAAGTAATAATAATTTATTCATATGATTTTTTCGCAAAAAGAACTATTAATAAATCGCACTAATATTAATAATAAACAGTTTTATTTATTGGCTTATGCAAACTACTGTCCATTATTGCAATTACTTCTTATTAAAAACACAATTTCCAAAGCATACCTAGATTTAATTTAAATAAATTTAGACAAAAATGGTGAAAAACTCTAAAATTATTGGTTTTAGGCATAGGATACCCTTAATAACATATAAAGATAACACAAAAAGAAACACACTTAAATAATAAAATATAGGCTGTTCCATTTTAAAATGACGACTTATAGTCATTTGAAATTGAGTAAATTTGATTCGCTTTATTGAACAGCCTGTATACTTATATTTTTTTAATTATATAATAAATAACTTGGCAACGCCGCGGAAAACTAACACAAAATTCATATGACCGTATAGGCGAATAAAATGCGACATCCAGTATATATGACAATAATTTTACGTTATGGTCTTTGAGTAATCGACTAAATTCTGTTAATAATATATAAAAACGACAAGAGAGATATCGAAGTCGGCCATTTCAAAGACTCGCCCTGTGTATGTGTTTATTTAATAAAATTATTTATCTATTTAATGAAATAACTATATTTCAAAATAAATTAAAATATTTAAAATAAAATAAAAATAATTAATTTGAACGACCTTTTCTAGTTAGAAAATAATGAAATAGTAACCTAGCAACAGTGTCAACTATTACGATATGAAATATATCATAATATTAATGTTATAAGTTCAACTTTCAGTGTTAGGATACTACGTTGATATATCATACTTATCACAATGGTCGTCTAAAAATATTTTATTTAATCATGACGTTTAAAGGATTAAAGATTAGCCGCAAACACATTTCAGAATACCTAGAGCCATTTATCGGAGATGTATAAAAATGTTAGCAATCATGGAGCATGCGGCGATCAGAAGTGTGAGTTTAATGTAAAGCCTTGATTTCATGGTGGCATCAGAGGCGCGGTACGCGTAGTGTGGTCGGCGTAATTTTTTTTTATTTCTTGGCGGTGTTGCAAGCGCGCTAAGCGCAACTTGACAGCTACTAAATATATAATTTAACTTTAAAACTGAAAATATATGAAATGTTTTACTTACACTTCACATTAACTTCTTTAGCTACTTGATGCCATAACTCTATTCGTATCAAATTATTTTTGTAATTTTTGTGGCGTAAATTGTACAGTGCTTCTTTACATTTCACAGTACGACAGTTTTTCGTCAAATTCCATATTTTTGTTAATTTTGACCAAATTCTCTAAACCACACAAAATGGGAGAGCCGACCACGTACACCAAATACTCGTATAGGTTATGTCATGCCAGTTCACAACATTGAACATACATAGATGTTCAGAATATTTTCAACTTGACACCGCGCCTACAACACCGTACCGTAGTGTTGGCTGTGACGAATGTAGGAATTCTATTGATATAATTTTCAATACCACCATGAAATCTAGGCTTTAATTTTTGAAGATTGAAACTTTGGAGTTTTAAATGTTCTGCTCATTTTCTTGTGCCCGAAGATAAGTTAACATTGGTGTTATATGTAATTTTTAATATGTACGTACAATATAAATTTATAATGATTTTTTTCTTAGATAGGTAATAGTTAGTGTAACACTGATAATTATGTCAAAGACGTTAGGATATATAAAATTGATGACTATAGATCAAGTCTTATAAACAGATGATGTGATAATATAAATATTATAATACGGTAAAAATTTAAGAGTGTAAAGTAATTAAATGTATGTAATTCTTACACTATTCAGTGTATTTATTTTTAAATAAATTTAATTTTACACTGTATATGGTTATTACAAATTTTTCACCAATACCAGTGTTAAATTACACTGGAGTTGGTAGAATAAGCACTATAATTATTATTAAATACACTGCGGTGTGCGCTTCATACACAGTTCAGTGTTATCTACTGCGGGTTGAATTGAAACTAGTTGAATCACGGTCTAAGTGGCTACAGAATTTAGTTTTTGATACACAGAGTGAACGTTATTTTTAATTATATAAAAATACTCCCGACCATATTCAACGTATCGTGTTTCCTGAAGAAAATGAGACTTTTAAGTTATACTTTAATTTTTATTATAATATTACATTATAACAATTTTAACCATAGCGTGGGATCGAACCACTCGCCTAATGTTTATTTTAATTCAAATGCTTCCACCGACAGCAAAAGGAAGAAATAAAGGTGCCAGAGATTCATATTCCTCTTCCATTGAACATTCAATTAGTTTTTATGAGGTGAGTTATAAAACTATGTGCATATAATAAAATTTAAAATAATTATCTCATTTTAGACTGGAACTCTAGCGGAGAGACATTAAGAAAGTATGTTGTCACAGTGGAAAGTATCAAATATTAGTTTGAATTTTAATACTGGGCCTTACGACTATCATATCACGGTACTAGAAAATTAATTTTTTTAAATTTGATTTTATGAAACATTGATACCTGTTAATATTACTGTAAACGTAAACTTATATAATTGGATTTCATACGGTTTTTTGTACAAACATATATATTTTATTATGTTAGAGGTATTACAAAACCTTGCTCAACAATGCAATTTACTGAACAATTAAATTCTTATAAGATAGATCAGAAAGAGATAAATTACAATATAATAGAATTTATTTTATATAAATACAAAGAATCGTATGAAATTTGTGTTTGTTTGTGAGAAAATTATATAGCCCAGAAACATGTTTTTTTTATATAAAATGCGAATATTTTTTTGCTTTACTTATAAAACAACTCATTGAAAATGTGGCACAAATTAGTGTAATAATTTAACACTATTTCGTTTTAAAAATACGCTCAATTGAGTTTCGAAAATATCAATTGGACACACAGATGTGAAAATTACTGATGTACGAGTGAAAAACAACACTAAAACGTGTGCATCTTGTAACACCCTTACATACACACTATTTGGTGTTTGGTGTATAACACAATTTAGTGTCACGTTACGAAAAAATACTTGTTAAATTTTTAACTAATTAAACGCATGCTTTTCTACCAAACTGATAAGTGTTAAAATTTACACCATATCGTGTGGACTTATATAAACCAATTTTAGTGTTATTAATAACACGGAATTTCTTAGAGTGTAAAATTTCGTATTGTTCAAATTTTAGAAGAATCTAGTGTTAGCAGGGGAAAATATTATTTTAATTTATTAAAAACTCTTCGATTTAATATTTAAATATCTTATTTAAGTTGTAAGTTACCAGTTATTTTTATGAAGTGTTAAAACTCGGAATATTTTTTTTTTCAAATATAATTTATTTATGTCAATAATACACCCAAACCCAACTGTTTAATATTACAGTTGGTACTCTTTTAAATAGGTATATCAATATTGTAATTTTCATAGGGTAACTTTGACATATACACATATACCATTTCTTTAAAGCTGTACAAATTTTATTTCTTTCAATTTTGCCAAAATAATTATCTACTATAGTAGGGAAAGTATAAAATTATAAGAATGCAATCTTAAGGTACATTCACAAATGAAAATTAGGTTTAGATTCCATTCCCACTTCAGAATTCAGAGTCTCTAAATCCAAATCATAAAGCTAAACATTGCAAGGTCCAAACTTTAGGTTTATGATTTAGTTTGACGTCACAAAGTTCACCAATGAGAACGAGTCTGAAATGATATAGATATATAGACCCATCTTTATTTATGATCCACTTGGTGGATTAGGCTTTTTAAACAATTGCGAGATGAACATGGAGACTGTCATAACTTAATTGCTAAAATATAACCAATAATGCCAAGCGAATGACAGTTTCACGGCGCACAGGTGTCTTATTGACAACTGCTCTACCGATATTTTAATCTTGGTTTTGACGCATTTAAACAAAAACCATAAACCTAATTTTCATTTGTGAATGCACCTTAAAAGTTATCATGTAAAGATTTTAAAGAATGTTATCAACAATTAAATAAAAAAGTGGCATGTATGCCCGTTTTACCTTACCTATCGTAGAAAAAGTTTTTGACTTACCAGTATATTTTATAGTATGTATAATATACTGTACATTCAATTTTTTTATATAGTTATGCAGATTTTAATAATTAATGATACATGTTACTGGCGCATACGTTACCTTATACATGCAGGCTAAATTATCGTTATTCTTATTTTCAAGTCCATATAAAATAGGATACCTTTCACTTACTACCAATGAACATCGTGCCTCTTTAGACACTTACTTCATAGTACAGGAACCTGTCACAAGAAAAAAAAATAAGAATGGACCTGATTAGAAAAAAAATCTTTGAAGAAACAATAACATAATCCTTCATAAAAAAAGTCTAGTGAAACGAGCATTTTTCCTTTGGGGCGTATAATTTCTCACCCACTCGTCAAGTCGGCGTTGGGGTGAGCGATAATCAATTGTTTTATCTGATGCACGGCACAGTCGCACGACGCACGTGGCATAAATCAGAGTGCCGTGGCTGTACGTCAACTGTTATTAGCATTGTTTATCGGTTAAACGCATCATTAGGTATTAAAATATGCAGATCTCGGCTGAGGAGTGAGGTCTGCTTGTCGCTTGTCGCTTCTGGCGATCAACGTGCTTTATTGTTAGGGATTCCACTGAATTAATGTACAGGAAGAATGTATAACGTGGTGCTTATGTACCTACAAAAACCACAGCTTGGAAAATATTTTATATCTAGATACACAATACATACATAGCAAAATATATAAATAACCTAATCTTAAATAAGATAACCTGGACGTATGTTTATAAAAAATATGAATTTAATTATATTTGAATATTTAATTATATTTAATTTTCCTAAATATAAAATGTTTATTTTTTTCGTACGGTTACAATCTAGTGGTATTCATTTTTGCAAATAGATAATTATATGCGCTGGAATCCACATAATCGATATGCGTTGGAGTTATCTTAAGTATTGTATTCGTTCCTGGATTTTCCGGATTATAGGTTGTTTTCTGTAGATATTTCTAGTTAGGCCGCTAGATCTCGCATTTTCGAGATCTTGTCTCGAATTTCTCAAATTTTCAAGACGAGAGTGATGTCATCCAGATTTGCTGGAGACGAGAGTGGAAAGTCGAGATCTCGAATGTACTTTTTTTAAAATTATCCAATTAAAATATAAGTACCTATAAAAGAACAAAATATTCATCGTTGGATTGTCTCTTCATTTAAATTTATATTTACTTATTCATTTTAAAGTTATTTTGGGTTTTAGCAAAAAAAAAAAAACAAAAGTGATACCTATGGTGTACTTTTCACATCAGCTTCAAGTGCCTGCACTATACGAATATATATATAGGTGTAAACGAAACTAGGACATGCGATTTTTCTCGGAAATTATTGGAGATACCAACAAATACTATGAAATAAAGTTGTGGGAGACCAAGGGGGACATCCCATTACAGAGATGCTGATAATTTAAATTGTGATAAACTATTAAAATCTAAGTATTTTTATAACGAAAATTTCTGGAAATAATTTGGTTTGCCATTCATATTAACAGAAATTATTATTGAAAATTTTATATTTACTCCAGTCTTTTGCTTCTAGATAATTTTGAAATGGTTAATGTGAAATGAAATTATTGAAATTAAAAATATATCAAGGTGGAGTCTAGAACTTTTTTTCTTTTGAAGGATAATAAAATGAAAAGTATTGCTGATAGACCAAATTTATTTTTGGATAACTTCAAATGATAAATCATGCAGTTTTTAATCAAATATCTTGAAGGTGGTGACCACCATTATCTATGCACTGATGGCATTAGAGTTGTGAAGGTAATGCTCCCCTAACAGTTCATCTCGATTCGAGGTGGCATCCCATTTTCCCGATCTAACGCCATGTTATTTAATTCAAAGCAGAGGTTTAAAAACACCCGCCTACATCCCGCTTCAGCTGAAGAATCTTATTCGGCAGGAAGTAGCCCGAATGTTGGAACGTGTAGAGAGGAACTACAGAAATTGGTTGCATCATCAGTGCTTAGAGAACGGTGGCCACAACCTTCAAGATTTTTTGAACTTGAAATTATGTTTTTTCATTATCCAAATAAATTTTGTCTGTCAACAAATGAAGTTTCTAGGCCCTACTCTGTATACAAATAAATTTCTGAATTTATTAACACTACTTTTAATAATTTATAATTGATAACCATCCCGCCATCTTTTTTGTCCACACCGACCACTGATAATAAGTATTAACATAATTAATATTAATAATGTAATATAGCCAGCATATAACCGATCGTCTTGTTATCAGTAAAGAACCACATTCAGTTAATAGATAAACACTCCAAATTCATAGCGATCTGACAGATGAAAACAGTGGTGCACCCAGGGGGGGGGGGTGCAAGGGTGCACTTGCACCCCCCTTGAAGTGGCGGCTCATAGGGATCAGACAACTGGATAGGCGACAAAAGAAAAAACAAAGATAATAGGTTTGTTCGCGGTAACATTCCCCGACGGATCCCAAACTTATTCCGTACTAATTCATATACTAAAATGTTGTATTAGTTCCTGATTCATAGTAGTTCCTTCAATCTTCGGACTGGTCTGATTAGTACGTGACCGATCATGTATCAGTCAATATTGTTCCACGAACACGAAATTATCAGTCGGAGTCGTACCGCGAACAACTAAAATGAAACTATGCATGCGTATGATGCTCTAACTCAGGGGTCGGTAACCCATCGACCGCGAGCTACTGGTAGCTTGCGTTGACACTTCCGGTAGCTCACAGGTACATCCCAAAAGAACTAAAAATAATAAAAATTTCCGTAAATTATTATCATGTTTCGTTGCACAATCAAACAGACCCTCTTTGCTTTGTCCTGATCTTAATACATCTTTAATAAATATTGGTAAAGGAGGCAAATCCGTTAAATATATTCGCTTGTCTAAATTGTTCCGTGACCTGGCAATTTATTTTTGTACATGAAAGGGAAAAAATATGCAGCTTCACATCCCTTGAAAAAATGTAACTTTCAATTATAAAGCATTTAACCTTGGATGCATGCCTCACCCAAGTTTTGGTGCTTATAAAAGAAAATTAAATTTGTCTTTTTTTAGTGCACCCCCATATCCCAATTCCTGGGTGCGCCACTGGATGAAAGTACTTTAAAAACAAAAGGTAGGTGCTTGAAGACATCGAAAATGAACAGTTCCAATAGGATTAATGAACGGTGTTTAATTTTAATAACTTTGAACAATGAAGTATCAACAAACTCTGAAAATATTTAACCGAATATGGAGATAGTCGATAAATAAATAAACCACAACTGCACAACTTCCTGATTGTCAACTGAATAAGCAAATATCTCATCACACCTTTCACCCACTAGTTGTTCTATTTCATTTCACTTTTAATCAACGATTTAATCATGAACTACATCTTATTAACAAACATTATTTGCAGCATCATTTGTACTGCAAACTCATTGTTTCTAGTTATATAACTGTTGCTCCATGTTGGTTAGTTTTTTATGATTTATATAGGAGCCAAGAATATGGAGTGATTTTGTAACATGAATATTTTTACTTGTGTTTGAATGTTAATGTTCTGGGTGTAGCCTCGGCGCGACTGCGACTGCACTAATTGTGCTTCTGTCAGCGCCAAATGAATAGAAACGTTGGTTATGTTGGTGTTAACTCGCTGCCGCCTGCCTGATCTTTATTTGTTAATTGGGAGAGGAGAACTGCGAGGTATTCACGATGCTGTGAAAGTCATGATTCATCCACTGTTTTATTTGCATCAACATAGGTTAATTGCAAAATGATGATTAGGTGCAAAACTACTCCTACAGGTATTTTACACATTTTTACCGCAGTGTTGTAATATTCTTGTTAAAATGTATCACTGCAGCTATTATTTATTTGCTTTTACTTACATATTATGAGTTTCTACCTCTATAATTAAAGAAGAGAAGTTCTGTCATGTTCAAATGTTTAATAGTACTCATATTAAGTGACATTTAGAAAATATACGAAAAACCTATATATTATATTAAAATGTATTTCTCAACGTCGGACTTAGAATGACATTCTAGTATGCTTATTGATGTTAATTTAGGTATTTAATATTTAAAATATGTGCTTATAAAAATAATAAATGTATTTTTTATAGTGCACCCCCTATCCAAATTCTTGAATGCGCCACTGATCTGACAAAATATTTTTATTTATGACTGATTATAACATAAAAAACTTTATATCTTATATTTTTCATTATATTTCTTTAAAAAAACTTTCCCCAAAATTACACCATTCTTATTCCTTCGTACTACGTATTTAATATTAATAAAGCTCAATGCGTAAATATTGGAAAAAGTAAAAAAAAATCTGTTTGTGTAAATATTCTAAATTTACTGAACCATTTAACTTTGTATTAGGTTTTCCAGCAACGTAAGTTTAATAATAATAAAGAATTTTTAAAAAATAGTTAACACAGCGGTGGTAGTATTATTGTTTGGGTTTAGAGCTATATTTAATGAGAAGGATTAGTTAAGGTCAGTTACTTTGATATTTAAAAAAAAAAATTAAAGCAAATTGCAAAAATAATATTTTCGTATATAACAATGATATGCAAAATAATTCGCGACCAAAAATTTTATAGATAAAAATCACCCCAATTCTGTAACAAAGTTACTAATGCTTAGCAACATTTCTATAGCATATAACCAATAATAATTGAAGTGGTGAGATGTACAAGGAAAAGGTTCAATTAATGGTAGTTTTTGAGAAATCAATAAAAATTGGTTAAAGAGTAAAGTGGGCATTTTACATGAAAAAATAATTAATAATTTGTAAATCGAAGTGAGCTAAACACTCCCTTACATCATTTTAGTAATTTAAAAGTACTATAAGTATGTTATATTGAAACAAAGTTAGCGGAATCTTTTTCTTTTACATCTGAAATAGGATGATGACTGAAAATAGTAAAAAATAAATACTTCTATTATATAATCTGTTTATTTTCTCGAAGCTACAACAGTAGCTACAAAGTTTTTCCTTTGATTATCTCAATTTAATATCGCTCATAACTTATCTAATTTTGAGATTTTAATATAAGTGTATATGGCATTTTCGATTTAAAATTACCTAGGGTACACACTTTTAAGCTAAGACGGTCGAGTCGCGGGACAGCCGGTATAAATTTGACTTGCTTATAGACTTTTCCCATGTAGGAATATTTTTCTGTTAGAAGTCATTTGACGCGGCTCTCAGTTTGAAATGTCCAATATGTGGAATCTCTTCCTTGTACATTTCACCGCTTCAATTGCAAACTCTGAAGAAAATTTAAAAATTGACAGGCATTACATTTGTTTCTATTGACAATTTTTTAAGCAATATTGCTAAGACTTACGGAATAGGGGAGATTGGATCGTTAATTAGCTGCTGTTATAAAATCCACAGAAGACTCAAAAAATATTATCTCTATTTCTTTAAAAAGTATATAATTAGTTTATAATTTTAATGTTTTGTTTATCGTACGCAGACTTTTGTAATGATTTATGAATACAATCAATATTTACTGTATGTACAGTATGAGAAAATAAATATTTTCCTAATCAATTTCAAAAAAAAAAAGTTAATTATATTGACCATTAGTATGAACAAATGGTAATTAGCGAGCAGTTTACTAGCATTGTTTTATTTCTACCAATCGTTTATGGATCATTTTGTAAAAAATATAACTGTTATTTGAAGTGTTTTTCTCTAAAATAATCCATAAACTATTGACAGAGATAAAATAATTCTATAGTTCATTTTTTTAAGAATGCAGTACAGGGAAGATAGGGCTTATTTGACCTTGTTCTCCGATTGGCTTAAATTGAGGAGAAGTTTACACCGACGATATTTATTTCTCCATCTCAATCTTTTCTCTACTCATCTCTCTCTTTTCACATACATTTGTAGTCATTGGCGTAGAATTTGCCGATATTTAATTAAATGAATATAATACAACGAATAATTTGTAAATAAAAAATATAATTTAATATAATATAATATAACATAATATAATATAATAAAATATAATATAATAGAAGGTTAAATTATAATATGGCTAATATTATTGTTTGTACGCCAATGCATGTTGAGCTGTCAGTTCTCAATGGCTGCCGTGTCAATTCTCAATTTTCAACTGATCTGTTTGTATAATTTTGATTTTTTTGCGTTTTTCTCTATTTATGTGTTTGCATTTTATTTTTATAATTGCCATTTAGTGTATTTAATCTGTATTTTTCAATGCAAACAATAGTAGTATTCGTTCTTTCTGGTTTTATTCTTTTATCTAATTGAAGAAAGTGTACACTGTCGTGTAATTTTTATTTTTATACTACCATGGCTGATAACGAGGTGCCCAGTACTTCCAAAGGTATAAAGAAAAATCCGAAGGAAAAACTTTAAAAACGTGGACAATAGGTAATGGTCTACAACAGTTATTTGGCCCATAAAAGCAAGGGTGCAACAAAAACTAAAGTTGTGGCACTCATTCCAACAGCTGTTGGAATCTCTGAAAGATCTATGTACAAAATTGTTGCGAAAATGGATAAAATAGGACAAGTTTCATCACCAAAGAAGAAAATAATCCGCGAAGATTTGTATTCAAAATTATCGGAAGATTATTATGGAGATTGTGCCACAAGGATGATTTTCATGTAACAAATTGTTAAAAACTGTTGACAAACAATTTACTGTGTTGTTTTAAGCTTCGCTTCTTTACATTCTCTACTGTTATCACGATAATTGTAAATTATTAAATTAACTGATTTGCAAACTTTTGTTAATTTCTTGATATTTCAAATAAATCCATTTTAATTGTATAAGATAATTATTTTATTATTATTATCATCTTTGTAAAATTATTACTTTTTCAAATGCGGTTTTATGCAATAAATTTAAATATGTGTTCTCATTAGGCTTTTTAAATAATTATAACTTAATCAAATTCTTATTTTAAATTACTAATTTCAAAAGTAAATTTGACATTTTTCTTCATTTTGCTGTAATATTATAAAAATTACAATTACTAAATTACCAATTTCATATTCAAATGTAATTACATGACTTTTAATATTTCAAGTAACTATATTTGAATTTAGCGCCAAATTTTGTAACTAGATTGACCATTTGTCATAGTGTAAATCAGATTTCTAGTTACTGCATTCTTAAAAAAAATGCTGGTCACTCATAATCAGTTGTTCATACTACCAGCCATTGGGTTTTAGACAATTATCTTTCCTAAAACAGATTGAAACTATTGTCGTACTGAGACTTTTTTTGTATCACTATACATATTTCCGTGACACTTTAATTGGAGTTGGATATTTATGACAAATTAATTTAATTATCACATCCAAATCAATTACTCGCTAATATTGATTGATTAGCATAAATTGTCAACTAATTACCTTTTTAAAAAACCACCCTCGGGCAAAGTTAAAAGTTATTCCAAATTACTTCAACAAAAACTTATCCCGTGGCAACCTAAGAAAACCTCAATTGATTACTAGTCAATCTGTCACCTTCTGAACCGGCTGACAGCTCTACGCCACCTACCAGGTAGAAAAACAAAGCCCAGAGGTTAGGTTGAGTATCGCACAACAAGCCCTAAACGTGCGCGAGATATTTAAATTTATTAACAATGGGCAGAGATAGTGATCGAATCGGAACTAAGCTATCTGATACAAGATAATCAGATTATTCATGTGATTAGACGGTAAACGGCAAGGTTGTGCATGCAAAGTGGAGTACCTCCCATAGAGATGAGGAATATAGGACGATGGAAAGATTTTAAAACCTATTACCTACTGAATATATTACATACAGTTATCTATGAACATTAAATTAATATTTAGATAAAAATAAAACAAAAATTATTATCTTTTAAAATGATATGACATCAAAGAATAGGTGCGCATTTGCATGCGAGAAAGTTAAAAAATTATAAATGAGTTTACTAACTTTAATTTGTAAAATATTTCGAAGCAGATCAATCTTATTGAAAGAATATTCAGTGGCTGTTTTCAAAACAATTCTGCTGTAGGGTATGTAACCATATTGGAATTACAATATATTATAAAATATAAAAATTCTATTTCGACTGTCTATCCTGGTTTACGGATGATGCAGAACAAGAATCAGGAGAAACTGGAGTGGGTGTATTTGATCCAGGTTACCAAATAAAGGAGTCCAGAGACACCAGTTCCATTTCAACAAGATATCTGATTTAAAGTCATTAAACATTCAATAATCCCACTTGTGGGTCAAAGATAGTCTGTAATGAGACCCTTAGCGCAAAGCTTAGCGTAGATGGCAGCATATGGATATTCTCCTAAGTACGTATTACAATGTATAGACTTTTGTATGAATACACATCTTATTGAGTGTAATCGTGACTTTTCATGGTTGTGGCACATTATAGAAACACAAAATATAGAATAATATACAATAATATACAATAGGTGCAATAAAACAAACGCTTTTAACAAATACATAGTCTAAATTTATTATTTTTATTAATAGTTATGTTTGACGTTCGTTTGACGTTTCATAGTCTTTTGAAGGTTAAAGTAACTAACCCAGTAGCAAACCTGTCGGGAGAAATATTGTGCGAAGGCTCTCATTATAAGGACACTTTTCTACAGCTAACCAAACATAACCACGACCTATTGTGGCGGGTACCGGAGCATGAGGGAGTTTTAGATAATGGAAAAACATATGAGTTCGCTAAAAAGAGAGCCAAATTATCTACGTGCCTAAAGCCTAGCCTAGACATTTAATAATATTGATGCGCAGTATTTCAAAAATATTTTGATGCACACAAAATTGACAAAGGTTCAATATATTATATATAGTAGGTCTGTAACAATATTATTGTTCAATAAGAAATATGAGTACGAAATTGAACGTCTTACTCTCTAAAAAGACACTTAAAGTGAGCCTTAGAAAAGATGCAGTCTTCTTATAAACCAAAATTAGAAATAATTAATATTAAGACATAATTAAGGATTAATATCTATTATTAATATCTACTCAAAGGTACTTTTTTATTGATAAAAGTCCAAGTAATAAAGAATTAAATCTATTTAAAAATTAAATTATAAGTTTTAAAAACATGTAAATAAAACATAAGTACTCATATTATTTAATATCTTTTCCTTTAATACTTTGTAAAAATGATATAGAGAAATTGCCGAAGGTGATTTTTTATCAGTCCTCAAACCAATCATTAATTTGATCAGACATAAATTAAGAGACAATTTGTAAGATTAGTATTTTTTGCCGTAAGTAATTTTCTTTTTAAAAGCGGCGAGTCGGCTTTCATTATGTTAATAAGATAACAGAATTAACGACATTTTTACCGCCATTCTAATTTGATAATTTAACTTATGAGTACTTTATTATACTTGCTCTTGAACTTTTCGTTAAGTTTAGTTAGTAATTTTGCACAAATTTAAAAGGCAATTTTAATTATTTTTTCATTGTTAAAATATACAATAACTATAGAAAATTTAAAAATAGATAGGTACCAGGATATGTTTTCACTTTTTTATAAACAAGAAAAAGTTGATAAAGAGATCAATATCATGTGTTGAAAAAATTAATTAGTTTTTTTTTTCTAAATAAATATTTGTATTTAATAAGTCTACCTGCTCCAGTTTACTCATGAAATTAATAATGCAATCACCCACAATAATTAAAAAATGCCAGATAATTCGAAAGTATAATTTCATTACGCTAAATACATATCTCTGAAACTCTTAACAATCTATCATTGTCAATTCGTTAAGACAGCCAACATTCAATCGAATTCTTTTAATTGCCCCACCAAAAAATGAAATATAAAGTATGTCACATTGTTATAAAAACATGGGCCAATTAATACATGCAAATAAAGCAAAAAACCAACCGCATTGTCTGGCTACCATGTGCAGGTATTACACCCCCACTCAATTGTTATCGTTATTTAAAAAGGTTATCCTAACAATACAACAATGCAGGGAAATACTGCGTAGGTATTTAGACAGTACAGGTTGTTATGAAAACAAAAATGGGTACATGAGAACTTAAATAATATATACCGAATTATTATAATTGACAGTTGTTTTGTTGTTTATGACATAAGTATTATAAAAGACATTTCAGGAAGTTTATAAATGAGACCTCTAGTAGACAATCAATGATATCCTGTAGTAATATTATGCTTAAAAAAATAAGAAAATCAGATGAGTTGTGGTGTTGTGGAAAACAAAATTTGCAATATCATTTTAAAGTTATTTATTTGTCATTCGAAATTAATTTGCAAACGTTAAGTAAGTTACAATTTACAACTTATTTGAAAAAATAAAACAATTTAACAATATATAGACATTCATTTATTATTAATTAATTAATTATTGGACGTTTCGGTGTTTCTGCGTCACCATCATCAGCAACAATAATATTCTTATAAATACGTTTACTTCATACATATTTTATTTAATATTGAAACAACGAGCTAAATTAAGGTTAAACAACTTTATCAATTTAGAAATTTCTTATCGTCGGAGGTCAAATTGCGTCTTATCAAATCTATTATATTACTTTTGTTTGACTACCTCGCCTGTGTATAGTATGTACCCAATTTTATTGATGGCTAAGCAAAAAATTAACCTTTTGCAAAATAGTTGTTTGCGATTTTTATTTAATGTGAGAAAATACAATCATATTTCACACTAGAGTTCTGTTGCGAATATTGATTATATTAATGACCGTTTTATAGCACTATTTCTCTGTCTCATTCACAAAATTAGAACTACGGGTTATCTCCAATATTTAAATAATAAATTAAACTTTAAGAATAATTTATACACACTATAGAGTTCCAGTACCTTCTTTTACTAAAGTAAAATATAAAAACTCTTTTTCTTATTTCAGTCCTTTAGGTACTTTATAATTATACCAAATAACCTTAGCGAATGTTCTTAGAATTCCTTTAAAATTAACGTGAACAATGTTCTCTATACTTTAAAATAATTACTTTTTACCTCCCGTCATACCGAAAGTAAGGGAGGTAATGTTATCGTCCAAAAATTCGATGGTGAGTTTTCAGTAATTAGGCACGATTTAGGGTCCTCACAACATGTTTTTACTATTTTTACGATGATGTGTGTGTGTGTGTGTGTGTGTGTGTGTGTGTGTGTTTACTGTGTGATACTTTACTTGAAGCCCATAACAGTTTTTAATGAAAAATTATATCAAAAAATAATCCAAAACTTTTCAATTTTAGTATTTTAAACTTTTATATCAAGGCAAATAACATATTAGATTTTGGCTAAAATTAATAAACCGAAAGTGATAGTTTACTTGAAGCTCTGAACAGATTTTTGTGAAATAGTTATTTATGCAACAAGTGTGTAAGTAGTACTTTTTTCAAATATTATCTTAGATATACGTTTTGCTCAAAATATGTTAGTATTTAGTTAATAATTGTTTTTAAGTATCGTTGTGATTAAAAATATCGTTTTTTAGCAAAAAAAAATATGTTACAGTAAAAGTAGATAGTGGGATGATGATGACACTTAAAATTGTTTTCGCTTGCAATTCAACTAAATATAAAAACAATAATCTCACCTAAAGCCAAAACTCACCCCGAGTTTTCCAAGAGCAACTTTTGTGCGTTCGGTGAGGTTATTATTGTTGTGTATGGTTGAATTGGAAGAAAAAAGATGTTTTGGGCGAGTTTCTACATTTATAATGTGCATAATATCTAACTATCTACTTTTAATACAACATATATATATATATATATATATATATATATATATATATATATATATATATATATATATATATATATACAGTGGTACCTCGACATACGAGTTTAATTCGTTGCGTAACCTTGCTCGTATGTCAAATTGCTCGTATCTCAAAGCCATTTTCCCCATTGAAATTAATTGGAATGTCATTAATCCGTTCCAGCTTCCAAAAAACCACCTCAGTTGTTTTTGTTAAGTGTTTTTGAATAAGAAAAATGTATTTACAAGAAGAAACATTTATTTATAAATAACAAATACATATTTTATAAAAACATAAAAGAAAAAGTGAAGTGCTTACGGAAGCGCTTAATTTTCGTCACTGGTCTTCGCTTATTTCGTCACGCTTCGCTCATTTTCACCTGCAGATCGTTTAAAAAAACTGTCCAAGGAGGTTTGTTTCTTCCTCCCTTTCAGGATATTGCGGAAATGTGTTAGGCAAGTTTCGTTGAACAACTCCGATGCACGACCAGTTGCAACTTTTTCGGGGTGATTTTTATCCACGAACTCTACAACTTTCTCCCACATTCCCAAGATCTCCTTTATATTTCTTGTAGAGATAACCTCCTCCATCTCTGGCTCCTCTTCAAAACTAATTTTTCGTTGAACCACCGTATGCTGCTAGTCCTCGGTTGTCAGCTCCTGAGACTGTTCCTCGACAAGTTCGTTCACATCTCTCTCATCCACCTCCAGACCCATGGATTTTCCCAGAGAAACAATCTCCTCTACCACTGACACTTCGAGTTCCAATCCTTCGAAAGCCCTTTCAGCTACAGCCTCAGGCCACAGCTTCTTCCATTCAGAGGCTAAGGTCCTCGTTGTAACACCCAGCCAGACCTGTTCAATAATTCTTAAGCATATCACGATGTTAAAGTGGTCCTTCCAGAACTCTCGAAGGGTAAGGTTTGTGTTCTCCGTCACCTCAAAGCAGCGCCGAAAAATGTGCTTGGTGTATAACTTCTTAAAATTAGAAATCCCCTGCTGATCCATAGGCTGCAGGATAGAAGTGGTGTTGGGTGGTACGTAGAGAACCTTTATAAACTTGAACTCTTCGAGTAAATCATCTTCGCGATTTGGTGGGTGCGCAGGGGCATTGTCGAGGACGAGTATAGACATCATCTTCTTCTTCGGACCCATGGTTATAAAAATAAATGTGATAATGTTTTGTAAATGTACAAAAAACAAAAAACGCGAACCCAACTTAAAAAAATGCTTCGAAAACGAGGGAAACAAGCACACAGACTGAGGTCTAGTCTGAGGTGGGAGAAACTATTTAGTGTGCGTTTCCTCGTATCTCAAATCTTGCTCTCATCTCAAAGCAAAATATCGCACGCTCGGCGGCTCGTATCTCAAAACACTCGTATATTAGGGCACTCGTATATCGAGGTACCACTGATATATATATATATATATATATATATATATATATATATATATATATATATATATATATATATATATATATATATATATATATATATATTGTTATGCAAGCGGTATCCATGGGAACAAAAAAGAAAATGGAGGCCATGAAAATCAGGGGAAGAAGCAGGCGTCAAGATTTTGGATATGTTTGACGTTGTCCTAATTCTAATTGTATATTTATTTTGTGTTTTACTTGAGTTGTATGTTATACATAAAAGTTCTTGTTATTTAAATATATAGTTATATATATATTATTATGTGCGAATTTTAGCTATTTTTTTGCCTTATTTAAAATTTACGGCATAAAAGGTTCCCGTCTGAAGAAAAGATTGACGCTGCAATTCTTGATTATTTTGAAAGCATTCCAAAAGAAACTTGATTGAGAGCTCGAAGTGGAAGGAAAGAATCGTGAAATGTATTAGTGCTGAAGGGAACTATACTTTGAACATATTTAATAAAATTCTAAAAAAAATATATTTCATGTGGCTTATTCTCAATAATTCTAGCGTGACCTCCATATTATATATTTAACCGTATAGTTTAAATTATAAGTTAGAGACGTACTTAAATGCCACTTTTTGGTTACAAAAATGCCTGAATTCTACTAACGGAGACGCCGGATATGATATCATCGTTGATTTTTTTAAATAAAATTACACATACAGGCTTGTGACCGGCACAGCCGAAATTAGGACTTTTAACATTTTCGTAATTTCTTGCTTCCCTAATTATTTTAGGTAAAAAAGTTTCAAATAAGTTTAGTCCAGTCAATGGAGACCAAAAAAGTCCTTTGCCTTACAAAAGGTGGTGTAGAAACAATTTTAACATACGTTGTTTGGGTCGCGACAGGGATGAAAAATTGGATCAAATATGCAAAGAAAGAGTTTTTTTGGGTTTTTTTGGCTATTTTCTCAAAAATATTAGCCCGTATAAAATTTTTACAAGAACACAAAATTAAAGCTCGTTTATTTTTGTACAAAAAAGAGTTTTTCCTCAAATCTACTATGACACCAGGGTTAAAAAGTGGCAGACCATTGTTACTTTTAACAATAGTGTCAAAAGCGAATTAGATACCTTGGTAATGACGAATGGAACAACAAATTGACATTTTTGACATAAATATTTCAAAAAATTATAAGAAATACAAATTTAAATGAAAAAATCTGATGTGACCAGCACATTACCTTCCGTCAGTTCTATGTATTTTATACAAATTTCATACGGAAAGTTCCTTGCTAAATTAAATATTCTATTTCTTGTACATTACCTTCCGGCAGTTGCATGTATTTTATGCAAATTTCATACAGAAAATTATTATTTTGTGACGTTTTCTATATACAGTGTAATGTATCTGCAGAAATAAAAGATTTATTATTATTATTATTATTATTTCTTGTACATTACCTTAAAGCAGTTGTATGTATTTTATACAAATTCCATACAGAAAGCAAAAGATCCTATATTTCCAGTAAAAATTATAAGACAAACACACTATGTCAATTTCACTTGACACTGACATCTTTCAATCAGAATTTTCTTAATATAGTAGCTGTTTCCATAGCTATGGCTATTTTATGAAATTTAATTTATTTATAATTTTTTAACTCTATATCCATTTAATATTAAGTATACAATGCAGTCAAATCGTATAGAGAATAAAATATTCTTTAATATTTATAATAACATCAAATGTGAAAAAATTATATTTGACATAGTTTTTTCAAGAAAAACTGTTAAAATCTTCAAATGATGGTACTTCCGGTTGACCAATTGTAACCAAAATCTAATCAGCTCTTCATATGGATGTAACGAAGAAGTACACGAAAAAATTATAATTTTTGTAACTGTAGTATTAGAGTTATCGCAGACGAAAATTTTGTTACACACACACACACACACACACACACACACACACACACACACACATCCACACACACACACATCCACACACACACACACACACACACACACACACACACACACACACACACACACACACACACACACACACACACACACACACACACACACACACACACACACACATCCACACACACACACATACAGACATCATCGTAAAAATAGTAAATTCGTATTCTAGGGACCCTAAAACGTGCTTATTGATTAAAAACTCATCATCGAATTTTTTGACCAAAGACAATACCTTCCTTACCTAAAGGTGACGGAAGGTAAAAATAGTGTTTGTAGAAAAAACAGTGTGATATACATGTTAAAAGTGATTTTATTTTGTTCGAAGGTTTTTAACTTTTTAACTTTCAACACTTACATCGTAAATAACTATTTTACCTGGGATGAACTCTTAAAGAGTTATGTTAAAAATAGTGAACCAGAATAACAATTTATAAAAAAATACTCAAAAAATAAACAATATTAGGTTTTTAATACTTAGTCTAATAGGTTTTACTATTTATAACAGTTTACAGTTGTCGTGGCATCGAAAGAATTAAATTATCGATAATTTTTAAATATTTTATTCAACGCTTTTCTACAAATTCATAAACCACTCTGACCCGGTTGAAGATATGATAACGAGCTTTCAAAATTTAAATTCAGCATGAAATTCTTCATCATGTCATGTATTACACGATTTTTGCCAATGAGCGGTTTGCACCTGCAAATCCATTTAGTTCTCAAATTTCGACACGATTGAAGATAAACAATATTAGGTACTTATTTAATACGTGCCGAAATTTCAGATGAAAAAATGAGAACTAAGCCGAGTGTCGTATGAATTCGTAGAAAAGCGTTGAAATAAAATATTTAATAATCATCTATAATTTACTTCTTTCGATGCCACGACGACTGTAAACTGTTTTTGAGTAATTTTTTTCTCATACATTGTTATTCAGCTTAACTATTTTTAACATAACTCTTTGCGAGTTCATCCTAGGTAACAAAAAATTAAAAACCCTTTATTGTACAAAAATTTACGGGCTTTAATTTTATATTTTTATAAAATTTTGATACGAGCTACTATTTTTGAAAAAATAGCCAAAAACAAAAACCCAAAAAAAACATTTTTGCACATTTGATCCAAGATGGCGGCTTGCGTCGAGCCTCCCCAAGGTCAAAAACTTGAATTTTTCGTCCCCATCGCGCCCTAAACAACATATGTTAAAATCGATTCTACACCACCTTTTGCAGGGTAAAAACCTCTATTGACTGGACTAGTAGTAGTATAGCATAAAATTCTGCATTTGAATCAGTAAACAAAATTAATTTTACTTGTTTAATAACGATAGAAATTAGGTATTAAAATTTCGGAAATCAATACAAAAAAGCGATAGCCATTGAATTGAAACAAAAATTAAGGAATGTTTAACATTTTATCTAGTCGGTGGTTTTATCTGTCAAGTTATTTTAGTTTATTTTTTTTTTTTTATTATGACGGCGAAGGCGGTAGTCACTTTTCTCACTGCGACCTATGAGATCTATAGGTAGGTAGTGTATTCCGAAATTGAACCAAGTTAACCGCAATTAATTTTTCAGTGACCGGTTGTGTTTACGGAACGCGGTTACTGAAAGCTGGGTACTTTTCTGTAACCACACTAACCGCGCTAGATCGGCGGTTGTGGTGCGGTTACATTTTTATGCATGACAAATGAACTTTTAATTATTTTAAATTTGTCAAAATGAGGTTAGCTGTTAGCTGGTCAGTTTTCTAGTCCGATGTCGGTAACATTTAGCATTGTAACCGCGGTTAAACCGTAACCATTTTCAGTGGTTACCGTGGTTTAATTTCGGAATAAACTAGTAACGTACCTAACATAGCCTTAACTAAGTTTTTTAAAAACAGTTCCAGAATATTCATGAAATAGAATTCGCATAATGTGTATAATGTGTTCCAAAGTTTCTTCGCCCTCTGCGTTAGTCGACGAGAGTGAGGCACAGAATATCTCCTCCCAATTTATTAACTTCCGCCTTTATATGGCATAGCTATTCAAGAGACCACCCTTTTAGCAAGTTCATCTGCTTTTACATTGCCCAATACTCCCTCATGTCTCGATTACCACAACAATGTGTTGTGAATGTGTAAGTTTACTAAAATTTATTTTTTTGTAAAGTTATGCAGATACATTTTTATGTTTATCAGTCTTAAGAGTGCATGATAAGTTTTAGGAAACTTTGTGAAAACTTCATCCGTGTACATTACTCAGTATGTTATCATTAATATGTATTAGGAGTCGGATCTGCATGTGATACTAAACAGTTGAATACAATTTAATATAAAAAAAATGATTTAATTAAAGTATAATGATAAAAAATTAATAACAGAGAGCTCAATGTCGAGAATAAGAAAACACGGGTAAGATTGAAATGTTAATATCAATTTTCTTGTGGGCATAAAAATGCAAACGATTTAATAATGATGTGAACTAGTCTGGTAATTCGCCTAATCATCTGAAATTAGGTGCAGTCATACCATTGAACAAAACATTCATTTTAATCAGTCGCCGACCGAAACAATTGACTTGGTTATGTGACGTTCACTTGTTAATCGGCGCCACGACAAAATAACTCCGTACCCGTAGATCTTCGATAACAATAGACTGTCAATTCTATGTTCCAATCGCCAACCTTGATTTCTAGTTTCAGAATAATTAATATTTTTCTACATTCGTTGCCGGCCAGGGAATTATTTCATTCAAGCCGACATTATAATTATACTCCCACGAAGATATCTTTATAAATAATATCACGCAGTGATATTTTTTATTAATATGTTGTGGCAATCCTAGTAAACTGTAATAAATTAATATGTAATAAACACTATAATTTCGCACTCTATTATTGGCATATAATGATTCATTACTATATACAAAATGAATTTATTATTTATATAGCATACACAAACATTACAATTTTATCTCAATAAATACAAATATAATTATAACATATAGTACAAACTACATACTATATAAAGTAGGTATTAATGTGTTTATGGCTTTCTATCAATTTTTACTGTAAATACACTTTACTCGTATTTCCAGAAAATAATACAAAACTGAAATATGCTAACTTATTACCGTTTGTGTTATTTTTTATTTGGTTCACAGAGGACACTTTTATGTGTTAAAGAACAGAAAAGATTTGATATCATATAAGGCTGTATCCTGCTCTGCCATAAGAAAAAAAAACTTATTCCCCAGATCATTTTGGGTAAAAAAAATGTCATATAAACATAGCTTTTATTCGTTTTAGTTATCAAAATACAATAACTATAAGTTTTTCAGACTAATTTCAAGTTGTAAGTGCAAAAAACATGAGAAAAAAATCTGATGTGGACACCACACGACTTCCTTGTACACAAGACCAATATGAAGTATAGACCCAAGTATAAAATTGCACGTATTTGACGTAATTTGACATTAGCATCTATTTTTTATTGTTTTGTTATTTATTGTCCTAATCCATAGCAAGCTTCATTACAAAAACCAAAAATTATATAAGTTTTAAATATACATATCTCGCTTATACAAAAGGCTAATTTAATAATACTTGATGTGCTAGACACAGAATTTAATTCTCAAATTTTTTTATTTGAAGCATTTATTTCTAAAATCAAATTGAAACCATTTTATTGTAGAAAAACTGTTAACAACTTCAGGTAATATGTCACTTCCGGTTAGCCTGTTTTAACCAAAATCCACTATGTTATTCCAATTGACATAAAAGTCTTATATACCAAATTTGAAAAGTGTTAGATTATATTTTAAGATAGTTTTTCATTAAAATCTATTATAGGCTTCAAATAAAGTACCATTTCTAGAAATTATGTAATGACCAAAAAGGGAGGTGCACAACTAGATGTTATAGCAGTCCTAAATACAAAATTTCAACTTTCTACGGCTTACCGTTTTTGAGTTATGCGAGATACATACGCACGTACGTACGTACGTACGTACGTACGTTCGTACGTACGTACAGACGTCACGACGAAATTAGTCAAAATGGATTCAGGGATGGTCAAAATGGATATTTCCGTTGAAATCTCAAAACCGAAATTTTTCGCGATTACAATACTTCCTTTACTTCGTACAAGGAAGTAAAAACACGATATGAGGAAAAAACACAATATAACTCAATAAAGCATAAAGATTACTATTTAAAAATCCATGAATTAAACCATATATGCATTTTTGGCAGGACTAAAACCATTCGCGTCAAATAAGGTTATGCATACCTAATTAAGGTGCAACAATACGTAATTAAGAAATACAAGGTACAAGCATTTTTACAAAATTTGAAAATTAACTGCTTGCTATTTATAAACTGTGACTCCTTAAATTTTTGTACCTGACCTCCCCAAAAAAGTATTAAAGTTTATTACACTTATTATAATTCATTCGTATTATTGAGAACAATAAAATCAGGTAGGCCGTGGAAAACAAAATTTGCACTATTATTTGAAACAGTTATTTATTTGCAAAAGCTAGCTTAGTTAAATTAGAACTTAGTTAATCAATTTTTTGAAGTATAATTATGACTGGAAATATGGAATAAACCAGAGAGAATTTACAAATCATTTATACTTTAACAGCTTTACCAGTTTTGAAGTCGGCCTGAATTTAGTTTGACGCAGTTTTAAAATTCCCCGGTAATTTCGTTGACAGCTTTAGCAGTTTATAGAAGAATAGTGATGTATTATTGTTGAAGGCAACTACATATATTTAAAATAAAATTCTAAACAATGTGAAATATGTGTCCTATAGGCTTATTCTGTAAAATATACGCTTAACGAATCGTTATTCTATATCATGTCTTTTAACGACTATCGTTATTTTTGTATCTGTATTCTGGGACACATTTTAAAAAATAATAGCCTTGAAAGCAAATTAAGACCTTTATTTCCTAAAATCAAATTTTAATTTTAAATGAAATACATACATAAAATAATTCAATATCACTCACAAAACTTCTAGGTTAGATTACTTCTGGCTGTCAGCTGGCAGACTCTTTCTTTTTCTTGTTGTAGGTTATGCCAGAGCTACTACTACCATATATAGGCAAATTGTGAAGCTTGCGCTAGACGATAGGATTATATACTCATAATAGTTATTTATGTATTAAGGGCATAATCAAAAGATTGTAGCATGGGGGAATGTTTAAAGCTCGACGCGTAGTGGAGAGCTTTAATTTTCCCGAGTGCTATAATCTTGATTATGCCCGTGGTACATACAACGTTTTATTTTATTTTGGTTCTCAAAATTCAAGGATTCAATGGCTGTATATTCGGTATCGTTGTGCTGGCGCTGTAAATTTTAAGTATGCTGTGGTTTCTAGCTATATTGTTTGTTTAAAACAAATTTTAATTTAGTGTCAAATGAAAATGGAAGATATCTATTATTTAAAAGAAATATCAAATGAATTTGACGATGTCCAAAGCAAGTTGTCCACAGAAATGAAAAGACGTATACGAGAAAGGATACGATTAGTTTTACGAGCAATGGTGTTTAAAAAATGTGATTTATCCAATTTATTATGTTGCCTGACATTTATCTAAAGACTACTATTTTGACGTTTGAATAGCTGTTGCTTGGCAACTTTATAAGCTATCGGGCGATAAAAGCCAAATTGCGCCCGTTTTTGAGGGCGGATAAACAAGTTTATGATTTCAAAATAAAATAAAATTATTTTAACATTACCTTGCAAAAATTCTATAATATTACGAGTTTATGAGATCACTATTCAACATAATAGCAGTTTAATTTTGACACGAATAAAACTACTGTTTGCATAACGAAACATTTTTTCAGTCGTTAAAAAAGAACGATTTCGTTATCTTTTTTTCGTTATGTACAATTAAATTATTGTTTACAGAATACCACTTTAACGATTATCGTTATAATAACGATATGACAATTGATAACAATGCATAATGTCTTAACGAATGTTTACAGAATAAGCTTATTAAAAGATTTCGTTTTAACGATTTGTTATGTCATAACGATGCTTACAGAATAGCCCCATTAATTTTAGCATGACCCTCGTATTAAACATTTCAAAAAACGCTATTTTCCTTTAAGCAGATGTGATAATTATTTCATTTTCTATTATTTTTAATTTAATGTAAATTAAACTAATCTAACTTAACCTACAAAATATAATTAACGGAGTTTCTCGTAATCAAAGTGCGACTTCGAGTACTTAAGAGAAAATAAAATAACATTATGTATGTAGATATATTGTAGTTTACTTTAAAATTTAGATTCAAGATTAAGTTATTTCCTGACATACGAAAATATTAATTACTGTTGTTTCTGTTTGTATTGTTAAATGTAATTGTTAGTCACCGTTATTCGCAAACAAACGACAGCAAGTAGTAAAAAGTTAGCGTCAAGTATAACAATCGTTAAGAATTGAAACTAATTGCAGTTGAAACAGATTATCATATCACTGACAGCTACAAATTATACCAGTGTATTTTGCTTTACACAGACAGACGCAAACGGGAGTATTCTTAATGACTTTAATTCTATTTACTCTCGTCTCGGCTATCTTTACAAATAACAATCATATGTTATTATAACCGACATCCTATAATACCTGTTACTGTTACCATTCCCTATCTCTAACATAGAATCTCCCAATCGTGATTGTGATCACATTCTTTCACCAAAAGAATTAAGAAAATATTTTGTTACACATTTTAAACATCCGCAATGACTAATCTAGACAAATATTCCCATAGAATATTGAAAGAACACATGACACAATAAATTATAATGCCTAAAATTAACATAATGTTTCTACCTTATTTTAATCCCATTTTAAACAAATTAATTCTATTATAAATGAAGTACCTTTTTGTTTTAATTACCAATAACGAATTTTGTTTGTAAACATCACAATTGGTGTTGAGGCCTATAATATTAAAATGGGGTCCTCCACTATTTTTAATTGTTTTCATGAAATTTTATCTCATTTTGTTGTCAAACGGTGGTGTCACGTGTCATTCAACATATTTTTCATTTTCATACAAAGGCAAAATTAATGTATGTATAAATTTTACTTCCAAAGTAAATTTAAAAAATCTGATGTGGCCAGCACATTACCTTCCGTCAGTTCTATGTATTTTGTACAAATTTCATACGGAAAGTTCCTTGTCAAATTAAATACATATTCTATTTCTTGTACATTACCTTCCGGCAGTTGTATGTATTTTATGCAAATTTCATACAGAAAATTATTATTTTGTGACGTTTTCTATCTACAGTATGTAATGTATCTGCAGAAATAAAAAATTTATTATTATTATTATTTCTTGTACATTACCTTAAAGCAGTTGTATGTATTTTATAGAAATTCCATACAGAGAGCAAAAAATCCTATATTTCCAGTAAAATTATAAGACAGACACACTAGGCATTTACGAAAATTCTACCGGTAGATACCGCATCTACCGATTGCGTTCGAAAATACGAGTGGTTAATGGTTACCGTGTTCGATAATTGTACCATATCTACCAGATCCATCTACCGGATCCATGATTTGTGGATCGAGTAATTCAGCCGGTAAATGCGGTAAATGGAGAATCTAACCTCAAAAAAGGTAGTAATACCAAGCGAACCGCGCGCGTTAAAAATGAAAATGTGTTCAATGTGGAAATCGGAAGTAGGATTGTGCTCAGTTTGTTAACTACGTCAAATTTCAAATCTGTTTCGAACTTTCAAATTTTTTTTCTTAGGTTAGAAATCTACCCGGTTTACCACTTGCGTTCTTAAAAT